>LKBB01000025.1:88027-127657 GCA_001513885.1 Thielaviopsis musarum
AAAAAAAAAAGTTCTTTCTTTTCTCGTGTGGTGGATATGGCCAGCTATAGCTATTGCTCTTTCATCATCTTATTTCAATACATCTGCCGTTAAACACGAATCAATGCGTTCAAATTAGTGGTAGTTTGAGGCCTAATGAAGTGAGGTTTGGGGTGGACTCTAAATAGCCGCGGTCCCACATGGCGGGTAAGCTAACACATGGATTTAAGCTTGGGCGCAAATGCAAATGCAGAAAGCCCAGAATCAACATGTGACCAGAATCAAGACACAACACAATGCCAAGCCCTCGAAATAAGATACGGCAGCACTTCTCTTGCTACTGACATCTTATTAAACACATGCGCAAGTCACAATGGCGAATCTTCAGCTGGAAGTAGATGCCGAAAGTACGACGAGCACCAATGCTATGTTTATAGCGTTTGATTCGTACCCGTGGGCTGAAGACCCGAAATTTGCGGTAGGTTTGATGTTTGGCGATAATGCATTGTGTGTGACTTTTGGACAAAGACTAACGTAAGAGCGGTGGTGTCTACGAAATAAAGGCTCTCGTTAATGGAATGAAGTCCCGCGGATTGTCTGCTACCACCACGACGGGGCTCTTGACAGCACGGGTAGCGTATGCGGCCAAGATGTTGAAGCTGTCTATAAACAAGTCCGAATACACGGAATGGGTAACGGCTCAGGGTCCCGATTATCAGCAGCCAGAAGTTAGGTTGGTAGGGCTGTTTGCGGCGGCTCCAGATAGCGCAAGCTCAGCAGCCGACGAGGCTACGAAACCGGGACCGAAAGCGTCGGTGCTGGATTGGCAAGCAGCGGCTCCCAAAATGAACTTGATAGTAGACGCCCAGGTTCAGAGTGGAAATGGGCAGCCTCCAGCTAAGTTTGCAGAGCTGCTAAAGTGCATGCAAGAAGGGCTGCCGGTGCCTGGAGTGCGGGAGATTCCGAGCACGGTTGTCAGAGATTCAGTGAGTAGCCACTATATTCTCCTATACTTTTACAGTACACGAGTGAAATGATCAACTAACTCGACAGACTATCAAGCCGTTTGGGAGTCGGGTGGTGCCCAAGAAGCCCTGGGAGCGGGATGAAACGGCAGTGGCAGCGGCAGCGGCAGAGAGCGGGTTGGGTGATATTGACCAGGACTTTCCTCCACTGAACACAGATTAAACGGAACGGCAGGTGATTACTGGCTGAATACAAGCAAGGCATAAGGCCGAACATGATAACCCTTTGAACCTTTGTTGTGGTTGCGGTGCTATAGTAGTACTAGTACGGAGTAGTATTTCGTTTGTTTGGTCGCGGCGAAAGTGCATTTATACTTTTGGTCCTCCAACTTTCTGGGTTTCTTTTTTGCCTCTTTTTCTTTTTTTTTCCCCTTCCGTCAGTGCCTCATTGTTCTCTATCCACCACACTAAAACTACCAAGCCCAGACTCTATTTTTGTTTTGTTCATAGCCTTGAGACTTTGTCCTAGGCAATTAAGGACGCCCTCCAACAAAAGAATAAAAGAAGAAAAATAAAAGAAAAATAGACCGAATTGCGACCCCACCAGTCTTGATCTGCGACCGAACGAACGAACGAACAACCACATCAGGCTTTTGACCGATCGATCGATCGATCCAACTTAACTGGCCCGAATAATCGCACATAACGTGTCAACCCCCGGTAGCCCTGATGCATCAAGCATTTACTCGCGCTGTGCGCACGTTATCTCCCCAGAACCCTTTGGTAATTGGCCGGAGCTTGCAACACCAAAAACTGGGTAAAGCCAGCCTCGGTTTTGCTTCTAAAAACGCTACTTTCTGCTCGACATCTCGCCCACTCCTAGCGCGCAATCCACGTATTGCTGCCACCAAGCCCGGTACCTTCAAATCAGCTGTTCCGACTTCAAAAACATCACACAAGGTCTTTACCAAACACACTGCTCCTTCTTCTGCATCCTCGCCAATGACTGTTGCTTCCATGGCCCGTACGCAGTCCATTACCGCTGCGGCTGCCTCTGATGGCGCTGGACCGAACACCTCCAGACGAGTCCTTCACTCCGCTGTTTCTAACCGTCGCATCGTCGTCGCCTTGACCTCGATGCTCGCTGGTTATGGAGCATACTACTCGTACCAAACCGGAGATGTGGGACAGCTGCGCAGCTTGTCTTCGCTGGCGAACCTGGGAGGCATTGGTGCCGGCATGGGTCTCGGACTCACTGCTTCCACTACGACCACAACGACTAATGCCGCTCCTACTCGACAGATTCTAGTGATTGGTGCTGATGATCTGCGCACCCATACCTTTGTTGGCGAGGGCCCCATCTCCAAGATGACCAACGACAACACCAGGGCCGTTATTGAGGTGCTAAGCCCCGAAGAAACTGATACCAAACTGCGCAAGATGCAGGAGAGTTATTACGTCAACCGTGGCGAGGGCGTTGTGCGCTACGATCTGGCTCAAATGCCCAGCAACAACCCCATCGAGGACGATCACGCCGAAAAGATTGTCTACTTTCCCGGCAAGACTGGCGATAGCACTGCCCCCAAGAGCGACTGGATGTTCTGGGGTGTTTTCGACGGCCACTCGTGAGTTTTGATTTAATTTTTTTCTGTCCCTTTAACCTTCCCAATCACAAGCTGTAATTCTTTTTTTGTCTTTCCTTCTCGTTGACTAACATGACTGGTATTTGTTTAGTGGCTGGACCACCTCGGCCAAGCTTCGCCAATCCTTGATTAACACGGTTGCCATTGAGCTCAACTCGACTTACACTACCGCGCCCGACTTTAACCCTGCCCCCGAAGATATCGACCAGGCCATCAAGAACGGGTTCCTGCGTCTTGATGACGAGATTGTCAACAAGAGCGTCGAAAAGGTGTTTGATCAGACGTCCAAGACTCTGGCTGCCGAGGCGCTTGCGCCCGCACTGTCTGGTTCTTGCGCTCTGCTTTCATTCTACGATAGCCGCTCCAACATGCTGCGCGTCGCTTGCACTGGCGATTCGCGTGCTGTGCTGGGTCGTCGCAACGCCAAGGGTTTGTGGTCTGCCACTCCCCTGTCTGTGGATCAGACCGGCAGCAACCCTGACGAGGAGGCCCGTCTGCGCCGTCTTCACCCTAATGAGCCCCGCGTTATTCACGCTGGCCGTGTTCTCGGTGGTCTTGAGCCCTCGCGTGCTTTTGGTGATGCGTCGTACAAGTGGACTGCTGAGACTATCCGCCGTCTCAAGACCAAATTTTTTGCGCGTTCGGCATCTCCTTTGAGCCGTACGCCTCCCTATGTCACTGCTGAGCCCGTCGTCACCACTACCAAGATTCATCCCGAAAAGGGTGACTTCATGGTCATGGCCACTGACGGTCTGTGGGAAATGCTAACAAACGAGGAGGTCATTGGCCTTGTCGGCAAGTGGATTGATGCCAACGGAGCCCCTGCTCCTGGCGCTGCCACTGGCTCTGGCAAGTCCCTGTGGAACATGGTTGTTGGCGGCTCCGACACTAAGCTTCCTCTCGACCCTGCCGCTGCCCCCTCTGCTGCCGACGGCAGCAAGACACCCATCCGTATGGCGCAATGGGGCGTTGATCCGAACCACGCGCGCTTCGTGGTCAGCGACAACAACGTAGCCACGCATCTGGTGAGAAACGCACTGGGCGGCCGCAACGCGGATCAGGTGTCGGCGCTTCTGACTCTGCCCTCGCCGTTTTCGCGCCGTTACCGTGATGATCTGACGGTTCAGGTTATCTTTTTTGGTGAGGCACCTGGCGACAAGAACCAGACGGGCGGTGTGGTGCTTAACTACGATGCCAGCAATATGCAGCTGACGGAGGCACCCAAGCCTAAGCTGTAGGTGGTGGTGGTAGTGGTAGTGGTGGTGACGGTAACGAGGAAGAGACTACTACTAGTCGGGAGCTTTCTGCATAAGCGGATGGCCAAATCGCATGGCTTGATGTTTGGTTTCGTTGCATAGGAGCTTGTTTTGTCTATTTGTCTATTTTCCCTCAGGCACATGCTGCTGCTATTTGTCTTTGGAGGCATGGTTACATGGTTACGGACTCAATTACTTTTCTTTTCTTTTTTTCCCAAGTTTTGAGCAGGCGTGCATTTCTTTTGTATTACTTTGAAAAAAAAAAAGTATTTACCATTAATATACCTTGAGATTGACAAGCCCGTAGTAATATCGGTGTGAAATAGGAGGTTGACTAGCTCCCAGTAAATAAGATGAAGGTGAAATAGAGGTATCACGACAAAAGAAAAGATACTAAACAGGCAACACTACCATGCCGTCTCGCGCCGAGCGTACTCTGGCTATCAGCAACTCTTGCCTCAGCAAACTGCGCACCATGGCCGTAAACACGATGACCCAACCAGCAAACAAGAAGGCGGCCAAAACCGCGGCGACCATGCGCAGCGGCCAGTTTTCCAGCGACACACCGAGCATCTGCGTGGCGACGACGAGGGCCGTGTTGGGGAAGACAAAACTCCACCAGGCCATCTGGAAGGGCAGCTTGCGGCGCTGGCGAATGTATTTGAAGAGCGAGCCGACGGAGACAAGAAAGAACCACACGGCGAGACTCCAGAGGAAGAGTGCTGGCACGAGGAAGTGGAGGTGCGTGAGGTAGGCGGTGGCGGGGAAGGAGAGGACGTAAGAGGGGAAGATGAGGTGGGAGTTTTGTTCCATGGATACTTGTGTTGGGATTAGAATTACTGGAGGTTAGCGTGAATTTGGGGCGAAAGATGTCGAGAGAGTTAAAGAGGGAGAGAGAGGGAGAGAGAGAACATACAGATGCCCGCGGCCGTAAAAGCATACGGCCCAATGGAAATGAAAATACCAGGACGCTGGTAATCACCCGGCAACTTTTGCGTCATGAGCCGGTAGATGAAGGCAGCAGCGACGAGAAAGGCAAGCAGGCAGCCTGTGGCCTGGGCGGCCAGCGACGCGAGCGTGATTACGACGGGATTTGTGTACAGCAAGAAGCCGCGCTTGTCGGTGGCTTTCATCAGGTTGGCGGCGCAGGCCATGTTCATGAGCAGCGGGTAGGCGGGGAAGACCCAACCGGGAGTCATGGTGTGGATGGGGAAGACTCTGAAGGGGTGGATTGAGATTAGTACGAAGAGAAAACGGGAGAGATAGAGAGAAGGGAAAAGAGACGTACTGCGTGGACCATAGAATGAGGTACATGGTGGCGCTGAAGAAGACGCTAACAATAAGGTACATCCAGTACAGGATCTCGCCGGTGCGGACGAGCCAGATGCCCGAATGCGAAATGCCGTATTGGCATAGGCCAATGTATATCAAACTCAGTCTAAAGAGGTGTAAGCGTGACGTTACCTCATTAGTTACACACAGTAAACTCACGATACAAGCTACAAATCACAGTTAGCACATAAGTATTTCCTATTGCGGACAGCAATAACAAGACACAGCACGTGACTCAGTACAAGGATACTACTTACAAAACACGGAATGTACAACGACTCAACCGGGTCGGTAAACGAGTAGCGGATGTCTTTGCGGTGGTAGTAGAAGCGGATGCAAAGCATCAGACAGTTGATGCAGAATATGACGAGGTTGAAGAGGTACATGGCCAAGCCGCAGCCGTAGATCCATTTTGCGTCCCAGGGAACTTGCAGGAGACTCTGTTAACAAGGGCCGTGATGCGAAAGGGCGCACGGAAACTTACGAGTGTATATAACGTTGGATAGACCGCCGGTGGCCTGACGTCATACTGGTGTTAGTCTTGTACATACAAACGCGATGTCGCTCAGCTTACCATTGTCTGCAGAAAAAGAATTGATTGTTAGCCACTCCTCGCTGCACACAAACTCTGCAAGACGACTCACCATTGTAAACCACGTCCACTTGTGGCTACATATGCGCCGAATCAAGTCATAGCGCCACCCCGCCCACCCTCTCTGTTTCTCGCCCTCCTCCATCTCACTACTTTCATCCTCCACTGCCGTTTCAATGCTCGCCATGCGTCTCAACGCCGCCGCCCCATCCACGCCAAACACATGGCCCGCCCTCTGCACGCCGCTCGTATGTGATGCCCTCCTTCTCTCTGCCGCTGCGCCGCCGCCTCCGTGGCGATTACTCGCGCGCCGGCTGCGCGTCGTGGTGAGGATATGCATGCCGTTGCCGACAGGCTCCAGGGTCATGATGGTGCCGGGGCCGGCATCGCCGCGCCGGCTGCGCGTCTGCTGGAGCTGCAAGTCACAGGCAGTGGCGGCGGCGGCGAGCGGGAACGGGTATTGCTGTAGGTATTGGCTGCTCTCAGTGGGCGATTCGTAGCCCGAGGCGTTGGGCACGGAGGCGGCGGCGACAGCTTCGCGCGAGAGTCCGGTGAAAATGCGGACGGGTTCTTGGCGCACCGAGGTTCTTGAGCGGGAGGAGGACGAAGAGTCGTCGTCATCGGAATGGATGGGTGTAGCCGGGTGTTCTGTAAGTTCGGGAACACAGACGGAGCCGGCACCGGGGTCGAATCCTGTTGGTGGCGGCGGTATGGCCATCTGGATCTTTTTTTTATCTCGTATATGGGGTTGAATGATGAAGATGTGGATGGACCGTGTCGGGCGCCAAGCCTTTCTCTTGTGCTTATCGCTTACTGTCGGTCAGAATAGCTCCAAACCTAATGGGCTTTTTTTTGGTGATAACTTTTCAACCCCCAATTAAGAGAAAACAGAGACCTAGGAGAGAATATGAAATAAAATAATAAAGAGAGAGAAGAAGAAAAAAAAAGTCGTAGCCCAACGTATAAGTAATAATTAAGAGAAAGAAAACAGGATGTTCCTTCTTGAGGGCTGAGAAGTGAGGTTATTTTTCTTCTTCTTCTTTCTTTAACTGATGAAAAAAAATAAAAATACAATTAAAAAAATAAAGGAAAACATTATGATGTCAAAGCTACGTTCGCCCAGTCTGGCTTGGTGGGATTGTTCGGGAAGGCGAGAGACGGCGGGTCCCCTAAAGGACTCTAATCCATTTAGGCTTCTAACCCATTCTCAGCCTACTTTTCATACTCGTTTTTAGAAACGCCAAGCCAGTTCAGTGTCTTCCTGGGTGTATCTGCACTGCTTATTTCCAGATATATATATATCTACTTAAGTACATAAGTATGCAAGTTCTCGATAGTTGCTTGTCTTAGTAGTAAGTAAATCGCTTTCTGCCGGATCCCGCAGTATTTGGTCATCTTGTGGGATTACACACCAAAGTACTACTACTACTGCTAAAAAGGTCTTGAGTGCACAACTAGGCGGTTGAGGAACAGAAACCCTAAACACCAGTTGTTCCCGGTAACTCAAAAGCTCTTTCTGCGCTGCATATCAGGCATCCAATGCAGCAAAACTTTCACATCATGAAGTCTTGTGTTCCCATCTGCAGCTCCGGTCGTCTCGCACGCTACGATGGAATTTAGTCATTTACGGGTTAGAGGCTCGGGAATTACAAGTCTCAGAACCCTTGACGTCGCGTTAGCTCTAAGCTTATACTATACATCTAGCGCTAAAACAAATAAAAAACCCCACAATGAAGCTCTCGTCGCTCTCGATAACCTCACTTCTCTCTTCCTTTGTTATTCTCAACAAAAAGAAGCCACCGACTCTCTTTATTTTCATAGTTTAAATTTGTGCGCGGCAAGAACCTCCCCTCTCCCCCTCTCTCTCTATTCGCCAGATTCTATTGGCTCTTCTCTACGCTTTAGCAAGTTCTCAACATCATTCTCCTGCAGCTTCCTCACTTACACGCTTTGTCTCCATTTATATCAACCCTTGGCCCACGCACAAAACCCGCTTGCCTTCACGTGAGATCCCTCTAATACTACTACCGGCACTACTAAAAATACCGACTTTTTATTGATGCTGTCACCATCGCATCCCATCTCATGTTTTCCCTCTTGGAAACAGCCCGTTCCAGCAAGACGGAATCATTTCTAGGCAGACGCCAGCTTGTTACTTGAATTCTCCCCACTTGGTGTGTTTGCTGGCCGTGCCGTTACTGCACTGCATGTTTGTTGATTCGGCTTTTACTATTAGTACTACTACAAGCAACAGCTCATCGCAGGCTCTCCTTCTAGGTGCAGGCTCAACCTGCTGTTTTCCACGCATATCGAGCCTACATGTGGGTGTACTCCGTAAATACAAGCACTGCTCGTCTGCCAACAAAACAATAGGCCGTCCTCCCTTTTTATTCTTGGGGCCCTTATCCACGGTTGTCAGAGACTAACCCGACAGTGCCAACAATGCCTATGCCGATCTCGCCACTGTTCCCCTGTGAGGCGCCATGCAAATCTTCGACTTCCAACTCCCAGACCTCGTCATATTCCAGTCGAATCCCTACCTCACAGCCCGGACTGAGCTGTCGCTAGGCCTCTCTTCCTCCTCTCCCGAAACCAACTTCCAAATAACAACCTCCAGCCATCTTCAACACCTGGTCTCGTCGGGCGCCCTTTGGGTCTGTCGCACAGGGCCCTGTTATCTTGACCTGTCCATCCTCGTCGATGGAAATCCTTTCCACTTCCAGAGACATGGTCTGAATGAAGTGGTAGTGCGCGCTATCGAGATGATGCCAGTAAGTTCTCTTTCTGACCCTTGTCAGAACCCCAAACTGGTGTAAATTGCACAGGCTTCGGGGGCCTGGCCTCTATGACTCAATTCTCCAAAACACACACAAAAAGCATGTCCCGCCCAGCCGCCCGCCCTTGACTGACAACAGCTTTTTTAATAGCTATGGTGTAATCTTGGTCTCAAGTTAAATCTGTGCCACACCTCACTAGACCAAGGCCGATTTCGCTTCTCTCTATACTCTTCTAATATAACCGCATCCCACCTCGCCCCTCGAGCCGTACCTTTTGCTTCATGCGACTCAATCCGATTTTCAATTTCTTTTTCAACAAAGCGCCAGAATCTTCATCTTGCATCCCCAACTGAGCCTTGCAGCAATCATTCCGTTGCTTTTTCCCTCGACGCGCAGAATAGTGGATTTCGACGATAGAGTCCCGGACCCACAGACTCCGCTTCCGCTTCAACCTCCGCCGCCGCCAGCAATTTGCCGTTTATCCGCTTTTCCCAAAACTATATTCCCACAAAGAAGAAATCACGACCAACGACGAGATCTCATAGTTGCCACCTTGCTAAGCCAGCTTCGAAAAACTCTGCAATTGAAGAAACGGTCAACACCAACGACATAGTCGCTTTGCTTACGGGATCGGTTTGCTACGCTTTTCTCAAGAGGCGCTCTCAATCCAGCCTGCGGGTCAAAAACCCAAACGCCATGGTGGCGCTCACGCAGCTGCTTCCTGGTGCCTTCAACGAGGCTTATATCAAGGTGAGTTTGGATGTAAAGTTAGACTTTGCAATGAGTTCTTGCTAACGAATAGTAGAAAGTCGCAGACAGTCTCGACAGCATGCACGTTATTGCTGAAGTTACGTCATATTTCGCGACATCGGGATCAGATAGCCTCAAGGCTAGTATCTCAAGTCTCCTCGACTCCAACCACGCCGCACTGGGCTCAGCCATTTCTCGAAAGCTATGGGCCGTGTTGCAGTCACAGACAAGAGTGCCTCGGGACCCCGAGTTCAAGAATCGCACAACAGACGGGTTTGCAGACTTGGATTTTGGCGACTGGGCCGATTTGGGAGATGAGTGGCACGAACCTCTGCCCGAAACTACGTCGGACTGCCTTTCGGATATCGACATTGGCGACACCGATTTCGACGATACTAGCCTAGAGTTGAGTCCGGTAACAAGCCAGGATACAACGTTTTCTTCACAGCACAGCTACCCCTACGACTCATTTGCGCCTGACGCAGACATCGGGTTTGAAACGAGCACGCCACAAGACGCCGAGGCGCTCAATGTGGATATTGACCTTGACGACGAGTTTTCAGGAGTGAATGAATCATTTCTGGCGTACTCACAATCTCGATTATTCGAAGACATGGTGGCGCGTGATCCTTGGAGTCAGAGCGAGAGAATGGCGATCCAGGGAGAAAATCTCGCGGATTCTTTCTCAGATGACGAAATGTATGGCGGGATTATGGATGACCTGGATGATTAAGTCTTTCACCAGGAATCGGCGGTTATGGAGAAGGGAAGGCCAGGGATGGGCGACTATGGCCAACAGGGTATAAAGCACAGGAATAACAGTACACAAACAAGCACAACAGAGCAAAGCAGAGCGCGCAAGACTCATGCACACATATACACACTTAGCATTTTATCACAAAGTTAATTTAATACCAGTTTATTTTCATTTCGAGAAGGGTATGTTTAAGAATGCACTGACAGCCTGACTAGCACATCAGACATGAGGTGGTTTATTTATTGGGACTGCCTCTGGGTGGATGCAGAAACATGCGATCTAGTAATAAAACAAGGAGCAGAAACGAGAAGGAAACAGTGCTACATATACAGAGTAACGGGTGGTATAGGAGGTAAAGATAAAAAATGGCGTCAAGTTAAACAAGATGCCAGCGGCGGACCGGCAACCGACTAGCAATATAAAGAAGTAGATGGGAAGAAATAGGGTCTCGAGACAATAGCGCCCAAAAAAACAGCAGTGCCTTTGCCAAGAAGGATGAAGGCCTCTATTTTTTTCCAGCCTTCTTCTTCTTCTTGTCTTCCTTTGCCTTGATTTGCTCGGGCTTGAGGGTAGCAGCGTGGATCCAGTAGAGCACGCCAAACTGGGCAATAATGACGGCAATGACAATCAGCAGCACAGTGAAGATGATGGGCTGGTCGTTCAGAGTGGCGACGGCCTCGGGGGTGGCGCCGAGCTTGAGGAACCAGCCGAAGCTGCCAGTGTCACCAGCGCGAACAGCGGCGGCCATTTTTGTTGTCGGAAGTTAAAGAGAGCGGGTAAAAATAAAATAAAATAAAAAGAAGAGTTGGAGAGAAAGAGAGCGGTGTGAGGCTCTAGAGGTTGGCGTCGAGGTGGATAGGAAAAGGAGTTGGAGTATTAAGAGATTAACAATGTGGACAGCGTTTTTTTTTGGTGTCGTTTGCGGGAGAGAGAGAAAAGAAAATAAATTAACAATAAAAAATTTGACCTGGACTGTGAACCTGTCACTAGAACTCTGATTGCGTTTTGCAAAATAAGAAAGGCCAAGGAAGAAGAGAAATGAGGTGAGTGTGAAAAAGGCGGGAAAAAAAACAATTGACGAGAAAAGAGTGAAGAAAGAAGAAAAGAAGAAGAGAAGAAAAAAGAAGAGGAGGATTCGAGGAATAAGTAGAACCGCCGTTTGACCAGGGAAGCGAAGAAAAAGGAACAAGAAACACAGACGACACTCTTTATCCTTCTTTCTGGTTGTTCTTTTTTTTTTGTCAAAGCCCCTAGCCATGGACAAGGCCGCTGTTATGAATTTCTTGTAGTAAGTTAGTTAATTTGGTATTGAGCTGTCAGTGAACCCTTCGAAACAAGAGACGTCACAGCGACCGCCGGGCAGGCAGCGCGGCAGCACAATAGAGAAACCAAACTGGCCATGGGCTGACGCAGTGTTTCAGAATCTCTAGAACATGGTGATGTTTCTTTTTTGTGTGATTTTGGCTGTGCGACATCGTTCCCCGGGGCGAAGAATAGAGTCAAGCAGAATACGGGCGTGTTATTGTTGCTGAACATGACATTTCAAGACTTAAGACTAGCTTGTGCTGATTTTCCGATGCCACCTCGAAATTGTTGGCCAATGGCTTGACTCTGGGCCCTGTTAAAGAGACTGCATACATCATTCAGTGGCTTGTCAGACAACATAAAACAAGATGTGTTGACGAGTCGCCACGGGCCCCTGTTAGATGCCGTTTGTGAATCCATTTACTGATTGATGTCGAACATTTGCAATTTTCGCTCTCATTTCATTGTATCTGCCAGTCTTGTCAATAAATACACACAAAAATTCAGCACGAATGCTGTTCAAAGTAGCAATACAGAAACTTCAAACCCAAAATCCGCCACGCTTTGGCGTTTCGGTTGTCCATGACCAAGCACAAAGCAAAGCTAAAGGGCAAACTCAGTCTCATAACAAAGCTCTCTGACAGTTTTTGACAGCCGCCAGCTGATGCAGACGGAGACCCCACTTTTCAGTCAGCCAAAGACCCTTCTTTAAGCTCGCTGGTTGGTGGGTGCCTCAGGGTTAAGGTGTCACAGCCAGCCAATTGGATCGCAGCTTTGCACTGGGCCAAGAAAAAACGACAAGGCTAAAAAATTCAATGGGAGCGAATCCGAATCTGACTGGCTGAAAGCCGCCCGAATCGAATCGACCGACAAATCGCGAAGCCGCTGCGACGACGACGAGCCGAGATCAAGGCATAAAAAATACCGGACGACAAAGTCGACGACAAAAAGAGACGCCAGATTTTCTCTGTGGCATTAATTGCTGACCAAGTAAATCTTTTTTCTTTCGGGCCTATGATCCCCTCTTCCGAGTAGCTCCTCCGAAAAGTCCTTCCAGCGGCGTTTGTTGATTTTTTTATTTTTTTTATTTTTTTTAACCGAGCTTTTTCCCCGGACGATAAAAACAGCCAATCGAACCCCCCGGTCCCGGACGCCAACGATCGCATATTCGCCACCACATATATACATATACGTAAATACAGCCATACAGACAATGAGCGGACTCGGTCTCTCCCGGCCGGCCCGGTCGTTGCTTGTGCGCACCGCTCCGGTTGCCTCGGCCTCGATCTCGGCTACCACCGGCCCCTTTGCGTCGTGCCACCAGTCTCACAGCTTCCACAGCGCGCAGAACCTCCATGCCAAGTCGCCAAGAATCAATGGACGTCGCCCCATCAAGTACCGCTACATCAACCCCGACGCAAAAGACCTGGGCTACTTGAAGGACAAAAAAAAGCTCCAGGCCCGTGGTGAGCTGGTGCGCCCCACGTACACGGCTGAGGAGTGGGAGGCGCTGGCCGAGCGCTATACGCCTGAGCAGCTGAAGGCCGTCAAGCTGGCCGAGAGCAGAATCACCAACAAGCAACTAGTGGTGCAGGGTCGTCTGCGTAATGATCCACACCGTCCCGAGTTCTTTGAAGACTTCACGCACCGCCACCCCGTGATTGACATCAAGCCCGAGGTGATTCCGCGCGCCAGCGACTACAAGTTTGTCTCGCACCACGAGTACCTCGACAAGATGATGGACAAGATTGCCGAACGCGCCGTCAAGGAAATCCCCGGCATGTCGGACAAGGACCTGGCATCGGCGCTCAAGCTCGTGCGCTCCACCAAGGACACCAGCGTTGACCTGACAGAGGGCGAAATGGCCGCCATGGAGGCGTCGCCCGAAAAGCTGGAGCGCACACTGAACGCTTCTGCACGCGGTCTGGACGCCGACGCGCTCAAGGACGCCGACGCACAGCTCAACGACATTATCTCGGGCACGCTCTTTACTGACAAGCACGGCAACTGGCGCGAGACTCTGGGCGACATGGACTCGTGGGGCCTGGACACGCCCGAGCTGGAAAAGATTTTCGGGCCGCGCAAGAAGATTTCGCGGCTGGACCTGTTCCGCACGCAAAACATGCTGACCGAGGTCCGCCCGTCGTACTCGGCGCTGGCTGACGAGCTCGGCAAGATTGGCGATATGGTTGGCAAGTACCAAAAGGACGAAGATCCCGACGACCAGGGCCTGGACGAGACGGGCGAGTACACGGCGCTGAAGCAGCGCACGGGCTTGCAGGTGCAGGATTTGCTGTCGGTGGTTACCAAGGTGCTGTCGGTGCGCAACGTGCACAACCAGACGCGTCTGGGCAAGGTGCGGTCGGTGTCGGTGTTTGCCATTGCCGGCAACGGCGATGGCCGGCTGGGCGTGGGCCAGGCCAAGTCGACGGATCCCATGGTGGCGACGATTACGGCCAAGATGCTGGCGATTCAGAACATGGTGCCGATTCGGCGGTACGAGGACCGGACGATCTACGGCACGGTCAAGGCCAAGATCTCCGGCACGGTTGTGGAGCTGCGGTCGCGTCCTCCGGGTGAGTTTCCTTTTTTTTTCCAGTACTTGGTATATCAATGGGTGGGTTTGTGCTAACTACTAGTCTAGGCTTCGGTCTGCGCGTCTCGCATCGTATCTTTGAAATGTGCCGTGCCGCCGGTATCCACGACCTGTCGGCTGTGATTCCGCGCAACAAGAACCCCATGAACACGGTCAAGGCTGTGTTCCAGGCGCTGACGTCGCAGCCTGATCCTGAGGAGATTGCACTCGGCCGTGGCAAGAAGCTGGTCGATGTTCGCAAGGTGTACTTTGGTGGCAACGTGTACTAACACCCTTCCACTTGTGTCTCCTTTTTCTTCTGTTTCTTCTGTTTCTGTCTTCCTTTACACATATATGTGATGACTTTTTGCGTCGTCCTCTCTCTACCTATCCTTCCTTCCCTTGTTGTATCTGTACTGTACTTTAAATATCTCCTGTATATTAGCATGGTGGTTAGCAGAGTTGTTTTTCTTTCTGGTGGGCTGCTGCTATCGTGGTGTATTCTTTCTGCCTGTAACGCGAATAAGAAGACCAAGAATAAAAAAAAACGAATTAAAGAAAATCAAAAACATCAAGGCCGTAGTGATCGTGGTATCATTATGAGTCCATAGTTTGTCTTTTATCTACTGTATCGAATTCTCGTCCCACTCTATATCCATCTCCGTGTCCATTGGCGGGTCTGTTTCATCAGAATCGTGATGTTGATGCATTTGTTGTTGCTGTTGTTGCTGTTGCTGCTGCATCTCCCGCTCGTGCATCTCCTGCTGCTGCATCTCCTGCTGCAAGATAATGTTGTACACACTACTCTTGAGCGCCGTAAACACCAGGCTTGTCTTGCGCTCCAAATCACGCAGGCCGTCTAGGATAGCTGTGCTTGGATTCGCCGCCAAATCTTCCAGAACGGATGCCAACTGTATCAAGAGTTAGCTCGCCAAATCAACCCCCCCACGACCATGAACCAACTTATCCAGGCAAGACTTACCGTCTTCATGTTGTCTGACAGCCGCTCATATTCCTCCAGCACTTCCTGCTCAAGCGGTGTCAATTCGGGCGGAGACCCGAGGACGCCGGCTGCGGGTTCCATTTTTTTTTCTCGGGGCGGATGTGGGGAGGGGCTGTGATGGAATTGATGGACGGCGTGGGTCGGATGGTTTTTTTTTTTTTCTTTTGATAAAAGTTTAGACGCGAAGAGGATCTTTGGTCTGCAACGCGCAAACGCAGCCCTATGGTGAGAGCCGTGTGTATTCAAAATACACTGTACTGTGCGCGGTGGTGTATGGCGTTAATACAGTGTGTATACAGTTTTTGTGAAATTTGTTTTTTCCAAGTGACACAGATATTCTGAAGCTCGCAACTCAAAACCAGACACCAAGGATGAGTTGATGGTTCTTCATGTGCCGAGCGATAGAAGTGGAAGGGGAATGACGAAGAAAGTGCAGCTTTAACACTAACTTGCACTCACAAGACTCTCAATGAGACCGCACTTGCCAACGTTGCGCACTTCATATTTTCACGCTGATGTATTGAGGGTTATGCATGACTATTAACCCTATCCAACAACATTGGTGTTTAGTCTTATCAAATTCGCATTACATGAGGAAAAGATAATACTGAGTAGTCCGTAGAATCATCCTACCTACAGTACGGAGTACATCATCGACGGCAAATCAATCAGTGGTAAGTTATCCTGCACGTCAGATTCCAGAGTCGAATTACGTGGACTGAAGAATCGCTCACATGTTACGCCCCAGTTCCAGCCATGCCCATAGGATACATCAACAATCAAAATCAGTTCTGCCGTAAAAAAAAAAAAAAGGTCGAACGACGTCTTAGCTGAGACATGCCCCCTTTTGAGTTTTCATGTGCCCAGAAAAAAGAAGTCTAGTTCCTTAGGGAAGAATAAAGACAGGGAGAGAGGGAGGCCGATAAGAGACAAGAGGAAACATGAGAAACAAAGTCGAAGCAGAGAGACAAGGCTATTACACCGTAGATTCCATGAATTCCTTGGGTTGATGATGCTCGCGGTACTTTTGCCTCTTGGGCGAATTACAAATGGACTTATCTTGTTGGTGTTGTGGCCAGCGGCAAACCGGAGAAGTAAGCGTACATATTTTGTCGGTTCCCACATACTTATAACCGCTAGCTACGAAAAACCACCTATTGATAAAAAAGAATTGAAAAAAGGGCCTCACAGAGAACTTTGTCTGACAAGCAACAAACGCACAAAAGAAAAGCCAGACAACACCAGGTTCCTGTGCGGGGAAGGGAAAAAAAAAGTTTTCTTTTCTCTTTGGCTTGAATTGGTATCTGTTTGTCACGGGTGACTTTTCCTCTGTTTACAAGTACGGAGTACGCAGTGCATAACGTTTTATACAGAGTAATCCGTAGGCGTTGCCCAGGGTCTCTCATATTTTATTCGCCGCGTTCCCGGCCGACAAAGCTCGAAGAATACGAGTTCATTATCTATTCCTCTCGCGGCGGATAATGATAAGAGACTGAGGGTGTTTTAGTTGTGGTGGGTGGGCATGTTGTGGAATCATTAACCACAATGGCACGTGTAGTACTCACTAAAAATACTGAGCACAAATTGGTAGATACGATACAACGCGGTACAAAGTACGATGTTAATTCTAGGCCTATGGCGAATATGCAAGACGCCAAAAGCGTCACGCAATCAAGCAAAGACTGCTGGGGGTTGGAAGAAAGAGGGGCCTTTTTGTGCGTGCAGTGCTGCGGGTTGGTGGGCGGGCTCACTATAAAAGTTATACGCAAGTACGGTGTACTGTTGTAGTGGTAGCTAGCATCTGCTATATAACAGGACCCCTTCCATGTATTATAGGCGCAATCGCGGGAGACGGAAGGACCAGGCCAAGCCAGATGGAGACTAGATTAGAGCCTAGATTTTGGACCAGGGGAAGGAGACAAGACAACCCAGGAGATGAAAAAAACGAGGCCAAGTTACGAAGGATGAGGGGAAGAAGATGGAAAAGGACTTGTTGAGTCAACAGGCTATACTACGATGTTTTGTCTGTCTGCTTTAGTGCACGAGAACACTGAGAAGCAGTACTCATAAAGCAGAGTAGAGTAGAAAAACCCCGAAACAAATTCCATTTTCGGTTGTGTCCTGCATGTGCACCAGCGTTGTATTCAAGGTACTAGTACTACTCAAGCGAAGGGCCAAGGAGAGAATAATGCAGGACAATGAAGGGAAAAAAAAAAAAAAAAGAAATCAGGCGATGTCTTGCTTAATCGTAGCTTGCTTCCTGTAACCCTATGGTTCCTGGCATGTCAAGTACCACTGCACCCTAATCGGGGTTGTAAATCTAAATCTGCCATGGATAGCAAAGCTACTGTACTTTGTACGAATACGTTAGATTCGCACTTAACCAACTGTTTTTCAGCTTAGAAAATCGCTTTTTGCGTTGCGCGTTAAACGCAAGTTGATTCTCGTTCAGCAGCAGTTCATCTCCGTCTTTCTCCATTCGCGATTTACAACAGTACGGTGCTTGGATGCAGGGCGCGCGGACCCTCTGATCGGCCCCAAAAAAAATAAAGTCCTTTTAGTTAGCCGCTCTTCAATCCGTTATTGACCTAACAGGGCTTTTTGGCGTTTTGCTTGTTTGTTTATTTGCTTTATGCTGGTTGAGACCGAGATTTATACTCTACAAAGTACTTGTAGGTGCTTTGTACCATAGCATATAAAAGTCAGACAGAGCTTACAAGTTCAAGCCAAGACAAAGAAGAAACAGAAGAAAGCAGGAGAAGAAGAATAAAAAAAATATACTCCGTACAAACGGTTGCGCTACATGTATATTCAGATTCGGGTACAACAACAAAGTCGGTATAGAGCACATACGGAGTATATTTTGTTTCTTTTTCTTATTCTTTTTTGCACTTAAAAGCTGCCATGGACAAACCGCCCCAGGCTTAGACGAAGGACCGAGAAAAAACAAATCGAAAGAAGGGCCCATTTCGCGCAGCTCGCTTGCATGCAGCTCGATGGTTTTTTTTTTTTTTTTTTTGCCAGAATGAGCAATCAAGCCCCATGAATTCTCTTTCTCTTTCTTTGGGTTTACTGGCGGGAGGAAGCGGACAAATCAACAGACAAGAAAAGAAGGGGAGAAGGAAAGAAAAAAAATACACAAAAGGTTGATAGGCCTCAAGGCTGACCTCCCCTACTTGGATAGCAAGGCTGCCAAACCTCTTGTCATCAAGTCGGCAATGAACTCTGCTTATCCATCCGCTTCCTGTCTTCTCTCTTCCTCCACCAATCCGAGTCTGGTGCCGATCTGCATACGATAACCTCATCATCTGGCCCTGTGGAGAACATAATATCAACTAACTTCAGGTCAAGTGCATCGGGAGTGCAGTGCAGTTAAACACCATGTGAAAAATGCACTCCTTTCTCAGCGCAGCTGCAAGTCCTTCCCAGATGCACGAACGTATCGCATTGATGCAGGGCCACACTTTGCTTTCTTTCGACATAATTCAACCTCAAAAAACGCGCTGTCGATAACGCGGTTGGTCCAGTTTCAAAAAAAAAAAAGTGCCCTGCTATGGTGCAGGTAAATTTGATACCGAGTACTGCTACTGCTCTAGTTGCATACTCCGTAGAACCACTCAGGCCCCAACTTTGGGTAAACCAACCTTTGATATCTTGGCTTATTAAAGAACCTGTTTTTTTTTTTTTTTTTTTTTTTTTTTTTTTTTTTTTTTTTTTTTTTTTTTTGAAAGACGTCAGTCACTACCCTCGTACAAAGTACGGTGCTGTTGGTTACCAGAGACAGTTTAATATCCCATTGTCTCGCTGCCACTACAAACAGAAATCCTCGAACTGACGCCGTCATTGTTTTTATTTTATTTTTCCTTTTATTTTTCTCTTTATTTTGACCCCCGCATACCAACTCGCATTAAAACACAAATCATTTAAACCATCAAAAGGCGCCGTATAAACAATCCGGCCGAATAACTGCCACTAAAACAAAAGTAAAGGCATAGGCCGCGTAAACGAAATAGATCCTTATAATTTCCAACTTCTCTCGGATCTTGACCGGGCAGAACAAGCCAACAAGGCCCTACGGAGTAGTTGTTTCACTTCGAGTACTCTATACAAGGCCCATCTGAAATTCTGCATTCCAAAAGCTTGGAATGGAAGCAAGCAAGAAAGACAAAAAAACGCGACGGGGATTCGGATTGGTTTGAGAAACGAGGAAAGGGAAGAGGTTATGACGGCTTGTTGCACATCACAATTTCCGTGGGGGAGGAATGCTGCCAAACTTCAAGTTGTCAAGGCAAGGTTCAAGCTTCTAGGTCGTTCTTAATGGGGGGGTAGGTTACTGCGTGTATTTCTACTACGGAGTATGTACTTACTACAGTGTACACTGTACTTACATATACTATTTCTAACCTGTGAAAAGTCAAGTTGAGTGCACAGCGGCGCAAAGCGATCTAAGCTTGAGCTACTCCGTAAGGTAGCCCGAGCTTCTCAACCCGATTGGCTGCAGATTAGAGTAGGTAATCTGGAGTTGGGTCCTCTTTTCTCTATCAACTTGCGTTGTCTCTGAAGCTTCTACTCCGTACTCCGAAGTAAAGCTCAATTTTGGCCCCTCTCGCGCCATGAAGCTCCACCTTTGTTCTCCTTATCTCCAACTTTTTTTTTTAATTTTTTTTAATTTAATTTTTTAATTTTTTAATTTTTTAATTTTTTATTACAGTACGCAGTAACTTCTTTTACACTACGCAGTACAATGCAGGCCCCAGAGCGAAGAAGTCGTTTGCTGGCGCGTTCGCTCGTTAATCGTCTGCTGTACTGATCCGACAACCAGTCAATCCAATTAGCCAGTCAATTAGTAACTCTGCATCGCATGAGACCCCCGCAGATAATTACTGCGTACTTGCACATGCTCCGTACGAATCAAGAAATACAATGTTATACTCCGTACAAGTAAGTAAATCCAAAACCGGTCCCTTGCGTGGGATATATCCAGTGCCCTATTTGCATCTTTGACAGTAGCAAATGTTTGCTCATTTTCCGTGTTTCTGCAGCTGTCTATACTCCGTATGCACTGTTTGCTCGGTGTTTGCCCCTCTACTCCGTACGCAGTACTCTGGACTTGTTGGTTGCTACTCCGTATACAAGCAAATCCAGTAGTACTCCGTACATTCAGCGCCACGCTGCTACTCTGTAGTTGGTTAGTGGCAGTTGTCAGCAGATGCTACTGATCGTTCACATTTCACATCAACATTTGAAGTCGTCATGTCACGAGAGCTCTATTTGTGGTCTGTGATCTCCGTGTAGTCTTATCTTTGTTTCCTCTGTGGCAAGTGTCACTTCAGGCCTCCTTCTGTCAAACCGATTTTACACTGAGACAAAAGGATAGAGTAGGCAAACGATGCTGAACGAGTTGGTGTTTTATTGAATTAAACGTGCACGTGGGTCTGTCTTCGCCTCCTTGGCCCAGTTTTGCTTCAAGCTTGACGGTTTTTTTTATATATATATACAAGTAGTAAGAAAATCGCGAATTTACAAAACGCGTTGCTATTTTTCTTTATCGAGATTGCTCCTTCAATTCAGAATCAAGTACTACGGAGTACATGCAAGTATAAAAATTATCAGATCCATAACTTGTAAATACAACACGACGTGCCTTGCAGCATAACATGGCAATTCAAGTCTTTCAAATGCAATCATCAAATAAGTTCACGGTATTGTTGTATGCGCTCTTGTTTAATGGGGCCCTGTTGATTTCTTGCGATCAGACATTTTCTTCCCTGTTAACTGCTGATCTGACCCTACCAGGGGGGGGGTCCTGACTGCCAGAAAGAAAAGAAGAGTAAGTTGAAGGGACGGGAGGACTGTAAATTTAGTGGGCCTTGCCTTCTAAAGTTTGAAGTTTTTGGGTCTAGGCTAGCCTTGACCAGGCCCGAACGACGTGTTGTCTTTTTTTTTTTTTTTTTTTTTCTGTCGTGTATCGTCTTTTCTCTTGTCTGGTTTTCCGTTCCGCTTCCAATTTAATAATTAAGTGTCAAATCATTAGCCTGCAGCTTGTTCTATCAAATCAGCGCTTTTTTTTTTCTTCTTCTAAGAATCGAGCAAATAAAAGACCGCGCCCGCTTCTTTAGCCACCAAGTGCAGCTCTGCTTTTGCTGTATTTTGCTCTCTTTTCTGCTTCTGCCTCTCTTTTGTTTTTGGTCTGGCTTGATTGCTTGCTTGCTTCCAGCCTCTCTATTTTGCTCTGTTGCCGTTTAAACCTGCTAGTACTAGTAGTAGTACTACTGCGCTGCTTTTAAGCCTGCTTTTCTTTGCACAACGGAAAGACAAAGACAAAGACAAAGACGCCACTCATTCACCGACTGCACCCACCCACCCATACAACTCAATTCAACAAGAACAACAATAATCAATCGTCAGCTTTTGCCTTCGCCTGTCTTGTATTCGCCACCATCTAAAGAGTTAGGCGGCACATGCATTTTTAATTGTAATATTCGTTTTTTTGCTTTCATCTTATACCTTTTGTTGTTCTCGTTTCTGTCTCGCGCTTTTTCCTCACGTCTTCTTTCTTTCGTTCTGATCCAGTAAATTGCCCTATAAAGCGCGCCGCTTAAGCTAACGCTACACTGCAACTCTACTGCAACCTGCCCTGCGCTGCACTGCACTGCACCTGCACCACAAGCGAGCTGGCTAAGTTTCTAGTTCCAGTCCTTCCTTATGGTTGGCTTCGACCACTAAACTACAGTAAACAGTGACAAGGACAAAGACTCTTGCGTATTTTTCTCGTTTTGTTTCTCTCTTTTTTATTTTTATTATTTTTTTTATTATTCTTTGACCATCTTCGCTTCTTCTTCCCTTCCTCATCTCCCCATTTGGCGGGAAAGACCACGACTACAAAGTTTATTTCCTCGCCAAAAAAGTCTGGCAAGGCCCTGAAAGAAGCAATAAATCAAGAAAAAAAAAGACCTGCACAGCGCAAATCACTTTCATCAATCAAAGCTCCACGTCATACGATACGCTGCTGCTTTTCTATCGTTCTCAATATATTTCGATAGACAGACAGACACAGATACACACTACTCGATTCGATCCGATCCGATACGATACGGTACAAGATTCAAGACACTGCCGCACCACAATCGGCTTAACATTTCCCCAGATAGATAGCCAATCACATCTGGGCAAATGACTTCCATACCATCGCCCAACAAGCCTGGCGGTGTTTTGCCCTCACACCCATCCGCCGCCGGCTTTTCGTATGCGCCCGGTAGCGGCAACAGCAACGGCAACGGCTTCCCTATTGCTTCTGCCAACCAGGCCCATTTGCTGGGTCGCCTGGGTCGCACCTCGACGCCCGATTCCGAGGCTCTCGCCAGCAGCGACGACGAACCCGATGCGCGGTCTGGTCCTGACACCCTGCCGCCAACATCGGCCGTGCAGTCGTCGCTCCTCTCGGGCCCGCCAACTGCCCCCCTCATCAAGCCCATTCGTCGCACGTCGTGGCTGACGGAAACCTCCTCGCCCCTCATGTCAACCCTGCCGCGCAAGGGCTCTTTTGCCGGTACTATTGCCATGTCGCCCACCGCCTCGCACCCAAACACCCCCTTGTCCGACTCGACCTGGGGCGCCCACCCCGCCTCGGCCGGTCTGACGCGCGCCGGTCAGTTTCCCTGGGCCAGCGGCATTTGGAACTCGTCTTCCACCTCGACGGCCACTGCTGCCGCCAACGATCGCAAAGACGTCTCGTCTCGTCTGGCGGAGCGTCTGCCGTCGCCTACTTCTGGCGCGCCCTTGGTTTCGGCTAGCCCGGCCTTTTTCACCTCGGCTACCGAAAGCACGGGCGTTTCGCAGACGTCTCCCGCCCCGCCTGGCTCGGCTCAGTCGCAGTTCCCCTTTGCAATTCCTCTGCACCCTACACCTAAGACGTACCGGTCGCAGTCGTATTCTGTCGGCCAACTTGATTCGGATGCTCAGCTTCCCAGCATGCTCCCTGCTGGCGTCATTGGCGGCCGCTCTCGTCCCCCACACTCTGGTATTCCGCACCGGGCGTCGCGTCCCAGCATGCTTGGCGGCGGCCTGGACGAGCCTGGTGGTCTAGGAAAGCTGAAGGAGGTGGAAGACGACGAAGACATTGATCCCATGCAGTCTGTGCCTGTGCCTGTGCCTGTGCCTGTGTCTGTGGCGCCCATGCCCATGTACCAGTCGGCCGAGGCCAAGACCATTGAGAAGCTGGAGCGCGAAAACGCCATGTTGCGCCAGCAACAACAGCAATACCAGAACGCTGCTGCTGCTGCTCGCGTGCGCCCTCGTACCACGTCTGCCTTTGGCATGAACAACGGCTTCCGCCCCGACGACTCGGACTACGCTATTGACGAGCTCGACGAGTCCTTTGATAACATGGATATATTGGCCAAGAAACAGCCTATGGGTCGTCGTCTTAGCGAGTACACTGCTCCCACCAGCTACCGTTCGGGCTTCCCTACCGACGCTCGTCGCATGGACACCATGAAGCAGCGCGCCATCTGGCAGACGTCGCTTGGCTTTGGTGGCCTGGGCGAGATTTCGCAGAGCCGACGCCATTCGTTTGCCGATGTGCCGACCCGCCAACCGTCTATTACGTCGCTGAACGATGCCGCGCACGCTGCTGCCATGGAACAGAGCAGCATCCCCGAATCGAAGCCCATGCCGGATCTTGGTTTCCCGTACAACAACCCGAACTCTAGTATGTCTCACTCGCAAAATTACATTTCAACCTTGATGTACACCTTTCTAACAAGTCCTCTAGTGCCTCCCGGTGTCTCGCCCTCGTACTTCACTGGCAACACGAGCCTTGTCACATCGCCACAGCAGCCCATGAACCACGGTGGTTTCCCCAACAACTACCCCAACGTCAATGTTTTCCCGACTATGCACTCGCAGTTCCCTGGACGCACCACGTCGCCTCACCACAACGCCTACCAGATTTCTCAGCCGCGCCACAACCAGCCTCTTTACATTGTGCTCTTCAAGTGTGCTCGTGCCGATGTCTTTTATATTCAGGAAGACACCGGCTTTACCGTCAAGCCTGGCGACCTCGTCATTGTCGAGGCTGACCGTGGTACTGATCTGGGTACCGTTGCTAAAATCAACGTCGACTGGCAGACGGCCAAGGATCTCAAGGAACACTACGCCGAGGAGCAGTACAAGTGGCTCATGATGTACTCTACCAACGCCAAGGCTGCCCAGGACAGCGCTGCCGGCCTTACTGGCCCTGGCATGATGCAGTCTGGTGCTGTGGGTGGAATGGGCCCTCCGGGTCAGCACCACATGCAGGACCCTGCGCCTAGCGAGCTGAAGCCCAAGCTGATTAAACGTCTGGCTCACTCGAACGAGGTTACGGCTCTGCGTGAGAAGGAGGGCAACGAGGCCAAGGCCAAGCGTGTATGCATGCAAAAGGTCAAGGAGCATGGCCTGCACATGGAGATCCTGGATGCCGAGTTTCAGATGGACTGGAAGAAGCTGACGTTCTACTACTTTGCCGACTCGTACATCAACTTCAACTCGCTCGTCACTGACCTGTTCAAGATTTACAAGACGCGCATCTGGATGTCGGCCATCAACCCTGCATCGTTTGCCAGCCCCACGCTGGGCCTGCAGGCGCCCAGTGGAATTGGCCCCGGTGCTGTCGGTGCTAACCGCGGCGCCGTCTCTTCAGAGCGTCGCCAGCCGCAGCACCAGAACCAACATCAGCATCAGCACCAGCACCAACACCAGAACCCGCACCAGCACCAGGCGCAGCCGCAGGCTCAGATACAGCAGCACCAGCAGCAGCAGCAGCACCACATGCAGCACCAGCAGCAGCACCAGCACCAGCAGCAGCATCAACATCAGCACCAGCATCAGCATCAACATCAGCACCAACACCAACACCAGCAGCAACAGCACAACACCGGTCGCCAGATGTCGCAGAGCTTCTCGGGAATGTCCCCTATGAACGGTGGCATGCTGTTCAACGCCACCGCAAACCCCGGCACGACCGTCAGCCCTGTTAACGGCAACGGCAACGGCGTGATGCCCGGCGTCAACCCGGCCATGGCCCAGTACGCCAACTACGGCAATGCACCCCGGGGCGCTCCGAGCCCGTACAGCGCTGGCGTCAGCCCGAATGTGCCGAGTACGCCGTGGAATGGCGAGGCGGTGCAGCAACAGCAGCAGATGATGAACTCGGCGAGTCAAGTCCCGTCGACGGGTGCTGTTGATTGGACGGCCTCGTTCCAAGGACTGTCTCTAAACTCGCGTTAAGCATAAAGGCCATTGTTTGTGCTTACCGGCTGAAATTAGCCATATCTTCTCTTCATTCTTGGTTTTACTCTCATTCTTTGTTTTTTATTTCCCCCCCTTATTTTTATATCAACCACACCGAGACGTCTGGTGATATATATGATTGAAATGCGTTCCTCTGCAAAATGTCGCATGAAAAAAACAACCAAAAAACATACATATTTATATAACGTCTCGATTTTCGACTCTTCAGATTGGATCTCGTTCACGCTCATACCCTTTTAAACTTCTTTTCTTTTTCTTATTTTTTTTTCTTTTCTTACCTTTTAGATGGCTGCAATGAGCGTCTGTTTTCCTTTTCATCTTTTTCGAGTTTTTGATTTTTTGACCTTTTCTTTTTGCTTTTTTTAAACCGCCAAATTCGCTTCAAACTACGAATATTAAACTACAAATTCACGGATTATAGAATGCGGTAGACATTATACCTCGGAACACCTCGTCTTTCCTTTTTTTTCCTTTTCCAAATTTTTTTATTTTTGATGTCTGTTGTCATCTGGGACGGTCTTGGATAAGTATAGAGAGGCTGTCGTTTTCTGATAATATTTACATTTTTCTGCTTTGATTTCTTTTCTTTTTCTTCTTCCTACAGTTTATATTTCCACTTTTCTTTTCACTTTCACTATTAGCTGTCTTTGTGTTTTCACTTTTCCTCTTTTACAGACTATCTCTTCTCTTTTGACTTTTGACCTTTTTTTCTTTCCTTTTTGCCTTTCTGTTTTTCTACTGCTCAAGACCATACAATGGACCACGGAATTTACAGGGAATAGACAATACAACTCTAAATACACCTTCCAGTTTATTTGTTTTCATAAACTTGATTTCTTTCAACGTTTTCTCAATGTTTCGTGAAGATTGTTTGTACTACTTGATACTTTCAGTACCTGCCAATAGTTGGTACGCCGTCCAAGGGAGTTGCATCAACGACCAATGAAAACCCGTTGGTGTGCCCCGGTGTAAGTGCCTTCTCTTCTTCTCACCGCATCAAGGTGCTCTTGCCATTCGCGTTTCTATGGGCACACAGAATGGAGAAAATATTTTTGGAGGCAGCAGAAAAATTATTTTGACTTAAAACTCTGCCCTGTATTCTATGTAATCTTTTGTTTACATGTTTTGATTCTTGGTTGTAGTATTATCATTTCATCTCCTGTCATCAAACCCGGTAGGCTATGACATAATGGCTTCCAAGCAGAGACCTAAACGCAAAACAACAGGTAACTTTCTTTTTGAAAATCTCTCTTAATAGTAACGAAGGCTAACCATTTCTCTTTTGTGGCGGGATGCAGAGCTCCAGCAATTGTTGAGTAAAACCGGCAGACGCAATCCAAACAAACCCATCAGTCCGCCACCCACTTCGACCGCCTTTACATCTGATATCAAGTCAGACACCAAGAGCTCTCCCTCAAAGACACGTCCAGCTAGACGACCAATCTTGTCTACCAAGCCTGCCAAGAACGTCACGGCGAATTCTAGTCCCAAGCCTTCCTCTCCATTCAAGAATGCGGAAGCCCCCACCCTCCCGCCTCCATCGTCTCCCCGAAAGCCCCCTGGAAGTCCCTCCAAGAAGCGTGTCCGTCATGCCAACCTCAACGCCACGCCTTCGATGAGATTAGCCACAGCTAAAGCAAAGACTGGGCTGTTGGTGTTTCAGGATGCAGATGTGCTGCTTTCGCCGCGTGTGGGCGGAGAACTTCCGAGTTTGCGTGGGCCGTTTATGAAGGGTGCTATTGCCGAGGACGGACCACTGAGACCAATGAACAGAAATGCTCCTTTGAGGGTCGGCATGAATAAAATCGCTGCCGGAATGGCCCGCGGTGTCTCTCCGTTCCGGTCGCCTGTTACTCAAACCTACAGCGTCAACAGGCAGAGTCTCAAGGGTCAGCCCAAGAGCAGTACCAAGCCTGTGAAGGCTTCGAAGCTGGAAGAGACCGTGTGGGACTTACCCTCGAGTCCTCAAGCTCAACAACGGAATGCACGCCATAAGACGCCGCCTGTGCAGAAGAGTGACACGTCTATTCCGGACACTGCGTCGCTGCCCTCTGTTCAAAGCCGGGAGCCCAATTTTGTCGCAAAAGTCAAGCCCGATGTCCGCCAGCAGCCGCCGCAGCCGCAGCCAAAGAAGAAAAAGGAGCAAAAGAAGCCACCGCCCAAAAAGGCCGCCGCGAAAAAGAGGCAGCCAACTCCAGTGCTCATCTCAAGTGACCCTGAGAGCAGCTCGAATTTAACCATGTCTGACATGGATGAGTCGGACGAGGAGTTTGTGCCATCTGTCGGTGCGAAGAGAAAGAGAGCCGATAAGAAGGAAATTCCGTCCCTGAGTCTTGATCGGGCCCCAAAGTTGGTTAGGATGAGATTGGTTGATATGGCAGCAGCCAAAAAGGTGGCAGCCCCTGTTGGGAAGCCCGCGGGTGCTCGGAAGGATGAAGCAGAGCCTCGGTCTGTTCCTATGGCAATTCCACCCGTCACGCCTATAGCACCTGTTGCGCCTGTTGCGCCTGTGATTCCTACTGCACCTATGGCGCAGACGAAGCAGTCTATTCCAAAGTTACCGGAAAAGGCATGGACTAATGTTACACCCAGGGCGGAAGCTCACAAGAAAACCAACGCCATAGAGCTTCCGAGAGAGTTCCTGAGAGAAGGGCAGTATGATTCGACGCCTGAAGCCTTACCTCGACAGCCCAAATCGCCCGCTGCGCTTAGACCTGAGCTTTTGATTTCCGATTTTGACTCCGGAGAAGAAGGGGAGGATGAGGAGGATGAGGAGGATGAGGAAGAAGAAGAAGAAGAAGAAGAAGAAGAAGAAGAAGAAGAAGAAGAAGAAGAAGAAGAAGAAGAAGAAGAAGAAGAAGTGGCCCCACCAAAGAAGACAGCTGCTAGTACTGCGCGCCCCAGAAGAGCACCCAAGAAGAGTGAAGCTTCCCCTTCACCGCTGGATATCATCACAAAGCTTTTGAGTGCAGTTGAGTCTTCAACCTCAGTCCCAGACCGGGATCCGGCTCCGGCTCCAGCTCCAGCCCTGAAGAAGAAACGAAATTCTCGTGCTGAGAAAAGTGTGCTTTCAAGACCAACCAAGAAGCAAAAGACGACATATATCAGCACTAACTCTGGTATTGGTGATTTGTGAGCTACTCTTGTTTTATCCCGCTGTTCGTGTATTACTAATCGTATCAGGTCTTCGCTGCTTCGATCAAAACTACAGGGGACACAGTCGAAGAAGGCAAAGGCCGAAACCCGCAAGTTCCTGCTAGAAACGGACGACTTGTTTACACGGAGAAACACAGAGTTAGTCAGTGGACTCGAAGCAGAAAGCAAGAAACTGTGAGTATTCCCTCGTGTATCAGCCTGTTTGGTATGTCTAACTTGTTTGTAGGGCAAATAAGTTGCAAAAGGTCTACGACGCCATCGTCAAACGGTTCGACGAGTTCAGTCATCTAAATGATACAGAATCATCCGAAGCTCAAACAGCGAAGAACATGGTCAACGACGTCCACCAAGAATCGAAGCGGGCCATTGACATCTACGAATACGCACAAACTGGATTTAATAAGCACCAGGCTCAAGTTCCAGTGGAGCGGTGGGGAAAAGATTGGGATGAAGTCGATGAGATCATTGAGCTCGGTGAAGCTGTCGGTGAGAAGATTATCAAGGCACATGTATCGGCAGAGACCGAGCCTGGAGCGGCATACAAGAAGCTCATGAAAGAACTGAGCGAGAAAGAGAAGGAGGTAGCAGCAGTTTTGTTTCCTGAGAGTTTGAAAGAGTTGGAAGAGAAATCATGGGGCCAGGCTGTTTGGGGCCTCTGGGATGTGTTGAATTCCATCGCTCAAATCACAGCGAAAACATAAATTACAGCTTAATTATTTATTTACGGCAGATGCTGTCTCTAGAAATCAATTTAAATGAGTTTATTCACCGCGCCGAATATTGTTTTGTTTGGCTTTACTGGCTGACGGAAAGACGCTAGCATTTATCGAAGCATTGATCGACAAGGATAAATCGTCAAAGTCTCGGTCAGACGCCATAGAGTGGAGCTCTCACCGAGAGGGCACGGAGGTCCCACTTCTGTTCTATGGGCCCTAGGGCGCTAAGCCACACCTGAAGCGGGAAACCCACAAACGCCACCCACCAAAAATTTCAAAGTTTTGGGTCAAACTTATCTGACTGCCAAATTTTCCCCTGCACTTTTTCCTATCCCACTTTCTTGTGTCAAACCATAGGTCTTTATTCCGACCCGCAAAATCAGGTATGTTATTACTGCTGCCAGTGGCATTGGCCTTTGAGTACAATCAGTGAAGCCGAGGAAGAAACGAATCGACCAACGAATTTTCGAGCGAACGAATTACCCACGATGTTTGCGAAGCCCGATAAATATACAATCACGGGATAGTGGAGGGTTGGACGATGGCGCGATTTTCGACTTCATCCGATACCGATACGAAGACCAACGATTCAATTTTATTCACGATGGCAATCACACGGCCGACGGAACCGACGTCTATAGACCAACGTTGACCAACCACCTTCAATTGTGTGGCGGCAAATGTCAAGCCCAAAATCACGCTGGCCTACTATACCGGGCCCTCAGTCTGGCAATACAAGCTCGACGTTCGATTCGATCTCGCTTCTTTTCCGCTTCATTGATTTACTCGGGCCGTCACAACCTCGCCACACGGTCGATGTAATACTAACAACGTCTGTTTACAGTCAAAATGGGTGCCCTTAAGTACGTCGAAGAGCTTCAGAAGCGCAAGCAGTCGGACGTTGTCCGCTTCCTGCTCCGTGTCCGCTGCTGGGAAGTACGTTGAAACCACACCGCTCGATCCGAGTCTATACAATATCGTGATACTATGAATATGTGGATGCTCTCGGGCTGGAATCCACGCCGGCATGCAAACCATGTCGTCAGCACTGAGCTGGAATCTCTACTGCCTCTGAAATACTGGCTTTGAGAGAGGAATGCACTTTGCTGAAAGGACGATATGGAGCGCAACCGGTTTGTAGATTGCATCACCCATCATCCTTGCTATACACTCGTTGAACATTATGCTGAGAGTGCATCAATATAGCTCCGCCAGCTGAACGTCATTCACCGCGCTTCGCGCCCCTCGCGCCCCGACAAGGCCCGCCGCCTGGGATACAAGGCCAAGCAGGGCTACGTTGTCTACCGCGTCCGTGTCCGTCGCGGTGGCCGCAAGAAGCCCGTCGCCAAGGGTGCCACCTACGGTATGTTTTCTCATGATGATTTGAAACTCTGATAACAATTCCTAACAACCCGATAGGCAAGCCCACCAACCACGGTGTCAACCAGCTGAAGTACCAGCGCTCTCTGCGTGCCACCGCTGAGGAGCGTGTCGGCCGCCGCTGCGCTAACCTGCGCGTCCTGAACTCCTACTGGATCAACCAGGACTCGACCTACAAGTACTTCGAGGTCATCCTGGTCGACCCCCAGCACAAGGCCATCCGCCAGGATGCCCGCATCAACTGGATCTGCGCCCCCGTTCACAAGCACCGCGAGGCTCGTGGTCTTACCTCCACCGGCAAGCGCTCGCGTGGTCTCAACAAGGGTCACAAGTACACCAAGACCAGCGCTGGTCGCAGAAAGACCTGGAAGAGACACAACACCCTGTCCCTGTGGCGCTACCGGTAAATGCGTTAAAAACAGTACTCTGGCAGCTTTTGTGCTGCTGGCGTATATGTTTTTCTCGCAGTGTCTGCTGCACAATGTCGTCGCCGCCGTTGCTGCTGTTGTGAAGCTCGGGGAAAGTGTGTTTGGGGGATCAACATTAGGCCATGGCCATGGCTATGGGCTAGGAAGGGTTCTCTTTTCGTTATCTTTCTCTCATGGGTTTCTCAATCGGGCAGTTTAATGGATAGGCATGATGGCATGGGGTATTAGCAGCGCACAACAAAATCACTAACGAAAAAAGAAAGGAAAAGAAAAAACATTTCAACAAAAGTTTTCAAAATTAATACCAAAGGCTGGCGGGGAATGGTGTTGTTTTTTTTCTCCTTCTTTTCTTCGAAGGTGGTCGGGGAAATACTAAAAACAAAATGGGATTCCAGGAACATAAAAAGCGATTCTTCCTGATCTCTTGTGTCTTTTACCATTGTCTTTTTCATTTTTTCATTGCTGGCTTCTTTTTATATTGCGTTCACGGCATTGGGCTTTGTTTTACTACTTTATACTATTGGGATATGGGGGTTTTTATGGTTTGCTCTTTTCCAAGGGGGCACCACATTGAATACAGGACATACAAACGTTCCTATGATCAAACAATGACCAGACGAAAGAGAGAAAGATCATGCCGTGTCAAGAACGTGTATGGAGCCCCTGCCAGTGACGAGAGAGAAGATGAGAGATGGCATGATATGACAGAAATATATATGAGATGCTGCGAATTGACTTTGATGAGCAAACAATATGCAATAGTGACCTTAGACACAGTAGATCCAGCAGAAGTGATTTTTTTTTTACATGGATCAGATAGTGGCGGTTGCACAAGCCTTACCGGCAGTACGTCAGGTGATGATTATTTTATTCATGGAACGAGTCCTCCAGGAACAAACTACTACTAGGAACCAAAAAAAGAAAAAAGTCGCCTCAAACCGACCGACACAACACTGACACAACAAGGCGCACGAGTAAGAACAAAAGGGAATGCGTAATCTGGGAATCGAACCCAGGGCTAATCGAAATCATTACCGGATGGCAACGATTAATGTTACCACTACACCAATTACGCTTCGTGGTTGTTGAAACTTTGGTTGCTAATGGTGTCTATACGGCTTAAGGGTTTGCCAAGTTTTCGCAATTCACGGTATAACGATGGTATTATGGCTTCTACGTTGATATGTTATCGGAAATACCTTATAGCTCAATCAATAAACTATTAGAAATACCACTCTCTGTCGCAGAGTTTACACCGGCTTAGTTAACAATGGTCAAGTGCCGTCCTAACTTTGGCTATTCACGTTTCACAAGATGTAATAACCCTAACATCTAGTACTCAGTCCTAAGTTACTTATATCAGTTGTCTTAATTCTTTTTGTTTCCATATCTGCACAAACTTCAACCCATATTCTGCGACCGTAACAATTTGAGCAATGCATCGTTATGACCTTAATTCCATGTAGGCTACGGCCCATAACTCTGAGATGGACATCTAAGCCTTTGTAACTCACTGGGCAGGGCTCATACGTTAGGAGACCCAACCAAAACTTCATGATTTTTATAAGGATCCACCTTCCTTGAACGGCGAGGGGTCCGCGAAGTGAAAAAAAAAAAGAATTTAGCAGCAGAAAAGAATTTTCAAAGAAACGAGAAGTAAGTAAAAAGAGATGCCTTCAAGCGGATTTGAACCGCTGACCTCGACATTACTAGTGTCGCGCTCTGCCAACTGAGCTATGAAGGCCGAATTCGTTGGATAAGAATGGTGATGTTAGGCCAAAAATAGGAAATCGCTTGCGAGGGCGTGCTTTCGAGAACATCTTAGATACTAGTTTATGCACTTATTTTTTTTTAAACTTCTTTTTGTTTGAAAATTATACTAGAAAAGGAACATAAACAATCGAGAGTATCATGGAGATAATTTCAACGGCATGATAGAATTTCAACTAATATTTGAATACAAAAAGAAGTGCAATTACACAAAGAGAAAAACGAAATAGAAAATGGTTGCACAAAAGACGAGAACATGTACATACAAGACACAAAACACAACGATAAAAGCAGCAAACAATAGCGAGGGAGAAGTAAACGAGACACAAGATTCAGATACTGTGAAGTAGAAAAGACACAAAGTGTAAGTTTGCAATCCAGAAAGATCTGATTAAGGCAAAAGAAAGAGAAAACAGCGGAAGAAAATAAACAAGGAATAAACAGAAAAGAAAAGGCAAGAAAACCGATAGTCAAACTAGGTAACAAATAGCAAGAGAGCAAAAGTAAAACATCAAAAGATAGCAAAAGAGTAACGGTAGTAGCAGTAGTAATAAAAGATAGAGGTGGTGATAGGTTGTTGTAAGTCAAGTATGTGTGGTGGTAGTAGTATCAAAGAACAAGTTGAGTTGGTTTGCGAGACAAGTATCTCAGATAAATAAACCAAGCCAAAAGGTAAAAAACAAGACGGCTAGAAAGGGAATAACTGAACAGAAGAATAAAGACGCAAGATAGAAAGAACAAGAGTAAAAAGAAATAATAATTCTGGGTTTTGTAACAAGAAAAAAAAGAATAAAAAAGGTTAAAAATAAAACAAGAAGAAAAGAAGGAGAGAGAAAAGGAAAATCATTTCTAAAAAAAAGGTTCATAACCAAGACGTAAAACCTATGACAAGAAAGGGGGTAACAGGCAAGGCAAAATCGAGTGGGAGTAGTAGTAGCAGTTTAAAAGAGAAAGAAAAAAAAGAATTGATATGTGGTAAAAAGGTCGACTTTGATGAAAACTCTATCATGACATTGGAGGCAGAGTGGATGAGGGAACACCAAACAAAAAGAAAAAAAACACTAGAACTTATATATGGGTAATAAGTATCTTGTTGCTTGAAGAGGTTCTTGTGCCTCAACTTACACACCAGAAGAAAAGAAAAAAGAAAAACAGGATGAACGATGTAAAGGAAAAAAAAAGAAAACAGGAAGACACTGCGATATAGTGTTACAGGGCTGGGGGTTAAAAGGTCCCCCCCAAGAACCGAAAAAAAAGAAACAAAATGAAGTCGGATTAAATCCACTGCGCCTCGCCATCGGCAGCCGGCGCGCCACTTCCCGCTCCGCGCATCCCACCCAGCCGAACAGCTGAGGCTGAGCCCGACGCCACCGTCCCGCCCAGCCCAAGCCCATTGGTAAAGTTCAAGCCAGCCGTGTTGTTTGTGCGCGGCGTGCCCGTGCCCGAGTGAACGGCAGGCGACATGGTCCCGGTGCCCGGCGTGTTGGACGAGCTAAGCGCGCGCGACTGGCTGCCGTTGGAGACGGCGTTGGCGTTGGACGTACCGCGGAGGGGTGTCTGGCTGCCGGTGCCGTCGCTGGGGCTGAGGCCGCGCGTGTCAATCTGGTTGATGCGGCCGCCGATGCGACGGCCGTGGGGCGTGGACCGGATGGACGGGAGGAGCGGGCGGATGGCGTCAACGAGGGCCGTCTTCTTGGCGGGCGTGGCGTAGTCCAGGGCAGTTTGGACGACGTAGTTGGCGAAGCCGTCACGCAGGCAGCGGTCCAGCTCCGACTGGTCCAGCAGTTCTTCGACAATCATGTCCTTGGACACGTCCGACGCACAGCGGATACACTTCTCAATGACGTTGGACGAGAACTTGTGGCGCGACAGCGCACCAATGCAGTTCTTGAACTGGGTCACCATGGGCTCGGTGTAGCTGGGCTCGTTCAGGTCGATAATATACTGCACAACATAGTTGCCGTAGGGGTCCTGCACCAGCACGCGCGCATGTTCCGTGATACGGGCAATCAGCCACTCCTGCTGCTTCTCATTGGCATGGTCAATGCAACGCTGCAGCACACAGCAGCCGTGGCGGTGCGTGCCAACATCGACACAGTGGTGACCAACAGCGTCAAAGATGAACTGTGCGTTCTCGGGCTTCAGCTTGTTGAGGCACTTCTGGATCACGTGGTTACCGTTGAGGTCTTGAATCAACTCGACAACACGGAAGCGCAGTGCATCGACAATCAAGCCAATCTGCACGTCAGTGTGCACAAACTCAATCATCTTTTGCAGCGCACGCGTGCCGTGCTGGTTCAGCGCAATGCGTACCATGTCACGCGACGCGTTGCTGATGAGGGTTGTGCGTTCGTCCTCGCTGCAAGACTCCAGAAGCTTCTGGCAGAGATAGTTGCCAAACGGATCCGTCATCAGCTCAACCACGTGCTGGTTGGTCTCGGCCCAGATTGTGTGGGTGACTTCCGGGTTGTGCTCTTCGAGGCGGCGTTGCAGGTAACGGCAGCCGTGTTGGTCTTTGCACAGCTGGTAAATCTGGCCAATCACTGACTCAAGAGGCAGGTTGTTGTACTTGTTGTTGGCTGCGGCTGTTTGTTAGCTCAGGGTCACCTTTTGAAAGTCGTTTCTTTTTCTCCTCGAGGAACATACCTTCGCTATCCTGCTGGCGCCGGTTCTGAATAACGCGTGCTTGGCTATCGCGAGCATGAGGGGGACTAGGGAAAGCGCCCTGCGAGTTACCACCTGAAGCAGGGATGGTGCTGGCATGGGCAGACGGCACGGAAACAGGAACGGCAGCCGGGGCTGACGTAAAGCTCTGCGGCTGCGTGGGGGTTGACTGGAAGCTGTTGATGCCCATGTTTTGCATGCCCATACTCAGCATCGACATCATTCCGTTGCCAGATGGCTGCGAGCCAGGTGCAGGGTTGAATGAGTTGGCACCCGAATAGAAAGCGTGAGCGCCGGGCGCAGAACTATGTCCGCCAGTAGAAACACCGCTGGTCGGGCCAAACGTAGCTGCACCAGCATGAAGAGATGACATATAGCTAGTAGTGGCGGGTTCACGCGACAAGACTCCGTTTTCGCCACCGAGCTGGCTGGTGCTGCGCGGAGCCATGGAACCAACACCAAGACGGGACATGGGGTTGAACAGTGTACTACCAGGGGCCTTGGACGTCGGCTGTTCCGTCGGAGTATAAGCGCCGCTTAGCTTTCCAGCAGGCGATGAAATGGCGCCGTTGGGCGGGCTGATGGGGTTGGAGGCAACCGCTGAAGGTGCGTCGGCAATGCTGTTCTCCGTGAGGAACTTGAGATCGAGCGAGTGGCGGAACGAGTTGGGCACCGAAGACGAGCCGATGGGCTGGTGGGCGTGGCTACCAAATCCAGAACGGTTGCGATTCAAGATGCCCCAATCAGAAACGCCGAGCGATTCACTGATGGCGCTGGCCTTGTTGGGGGCGATTTCAATTCCGGAAAGCTGCATCAAGACGGTGTTAGTAGAGAGAGATGTGGTGATGATGGTGTTGCTGGTGTTGCTGGATTTGGAGAGAAAGTAAGTAGTAAAGAGAGAGAAAAGCAGACGGGCAAGATGTAGAAGCCAGCCCGTCAGACATGATTGTCTTCTTGGCGCCACGAAACAAGACAAGCAGAGGGAATAAAAGGGAAAAAAGGAAAAGATAATAAAAACAAAGGGTGCCAGCGCCAAAACACACAAAGACAAACTCCTGGGAGGCTAAACAGGCTCAGAAAAAGCAAGCAGCCATGACCGCGTTTCACAAATACAACAAGACAACACAATCGCAACCAAGCAAAACAAGGCAAAACAGACAGAAATCAAATCGCAAAGGGAGAGAGAGGAGCAGAGAGGATAGGCAATAGGATACGTACATTGGCGTCTCGCAGATAATCCGCCTCAGAATCTGCAGCGGCTGACGGTTCCGTGCCAAACAAAAACCGGGCAGTGTTGGCCTGATCGAGGCCGTCCATGTCGGATGCCAACATGCGGCTGCGGCTGGTCACAGGCATAGAGTAGCGGTTGTTTCGTCTGCTTAATGTCAGTATTTCTCTTTTCTTTTCCACCGGTCTGTTAGACTTTGAAGACATACGAGTTTGTGATGCGCAGGCTCGTCGGGTCCTGTCGCACTGCCTCCTCCTTCTCTTCATCGTCGCTATTCCGTCGAGATACGGGAACCGACCGGAACGTGTTCTGGTCATCCCAAACGCCGCGCTGCAGGCCCAGACCAGCATGGTGTGACTGTAAAAGCGACGTACGAGCTAGGCGGCTGTACAGTCCAGGCGGTGACGCCACGTTGGACATGGAATAGCGGTTGGGCCGCGCCATGAAGCTGGGAAATATGTTTGCATCGTAGCGCTCGTGCGGTGGCGTCGTCGGTTCGGATTGGTGGCCGTTAAGCTGCTGGAATTCTTCCGTGAGCTGAGCAAGTTCCTGCTCTTCACGGCGTTGCGACTCGTCTAGCCGCTGCATTTCAGCTTCGAAACGGCGTCGCTGTTCACGAAGTCGTTCATATTCAGCTCGTTTCTTTTCAATCTGTGAGCCACAGGTTAGCATGATGTTTATTAGCCATTGCTATGTTCTTTCTTGTGTTGTCGTCTATTCGTTCGTCGATCGGATATCGGACATGGAGGTTATATCGAGGTCGTAGTGGTCGAAGTGGTCAAAGTGGCCGTAGTGGCCGTAGTGGTAGTAGTGGTGGTACGTACAAGCTGAACTTTCTGGTAGGCAATCTATACACGGTCAGTTAAAATTCCACGACACTACAATGCCAAAACAAGAAACGCACGCTGTAGTCTGGTTGTAAAGGTTCCATGGGCCGGCTCGATAGGCCGCTCAGACCAGAGGTCCGCGTCGTGGCATCGGCGTAGCGCCGGGGGAGTCCTGTGCGCTGGTCGCGAATAATGGGCTGCGGAAGCCCCATGCCAATGCCGGGCCCGGCGCCGGCGCCGGCTCGGGGCGGGGTGCCGAACGAGGTCATCGGGCCATCGGCACCAAGGCCCGCAGCCTGTTGCGAAGACTGCAGGCGCGAGTCGTCCATCTGTGGGTATCGTTGCATGAGAAGGCGAAAGGCTGACAAAAGGAACAAATAAAATAAAAAGAAAACCAAATAGCAACAACAACAACAACAACAACAAAAAAAAGTCTAAGGGTATCGTTTCAAGGCGTTACGTAGTCGAACAAGGCGCAGAGCCCAGGGGGTCGAGGAAAAGCGAGCAAAGAACTAAGCAAGAGAAGAGGAAGTTCGGCGCGGTGAAGATGCAGTGCAGCAGAAGCAAATGCAGGAGCAAATGCAGGCCAGGCCAGGCTTGTTCTAGTACAAGTAGTAGTAGTTCCTGTTCTTTGGCTTGGATGTCCGTGTTGTAGTATTTCTTGTTTGGCGGGTCGATTTGTAGCAAGGTGGGAGGGAAAAAAAGATGCCCACTAAAACTGACAGCAATAGTGGCTCGGGCCGGGAATCCAACCAAGACGAGTACAGTAACAAGGCTTTAACTTGAACCTGATTTGACTGCGAATAGAATAGAATCAAACGGGATCTTCAATAGAGTAACCAAAAAGGAAAATGTCAGCAGGGGCGGCTAATGATTAAACACAGCAAACAAGCACAATCAATCACACGTTCGGACCAAAAGATCAACAATGAATGACCTGGCTGTTTCTAGTCTACTAGAGAGCAGAAAGAGAGAAAGAAAGAGAGAGAGAGTTCGTTTCGTTTCGTTTTGGTCTGGTCTGCCTAGAATCAGAGAAAAAAAAAACTTGGCTTGGTGGGGTCGAGCAAAAAAGAACTGGAAGAGTTGCAACAACTAGAAATACAACAACGATAAGTTGTATTTGTTGCAGTATTAGGTTGCTAGCAGATTCGCCGCTGTCGTCGTTTTGGTATTTCTTTTGCGCCCTTTCTCGCTGACTTATCGTTGCCTCGTTGTATTTGCTTGTGCTTGTACTCGCTAAAGCTCACGCTGCTGGCTGCCACCCGGTTGGCTGCGGCTTGTCTCTTTTTTTTTTTTTTTTTTTTTTTTTTTTTTTTTTTTTTTTTTACTTTCTTTATTTGTTGACCACTGTACTTCAGCTTTGGTTTCCAGGGTAGACAACACAATACCCGTTGTTTTCACTTCTGTCTCTGCTTCTGTTCCTGTTTCTTCTTCCCAAAAAGTACCTGCTCAAACAATGACGATCAAAGACCGGGATTGGACATGTGCAGGCAGTACAGTAGAGTAGAACCAAAAAAACAGGAGTAAAGTAGAACTTGGATAGCCGACCTGACCCAGCTTTACCACCTCCCTGGTCTCGTAGTACTACAGTATAGCTCACAACCCAAGCAAATGGGAAGTAAGTGAAAGGGTTGTAGACACCAGATGGTAGAGCAGGGAGAAGCAACAAGACAATCGCGGAGAAACGAAGAAACAAAGCAAAGAAGAATGCGACTAGAGGAAGAATATAGAACGCCAAGCAGTGAAACAATCGGTAGACGCAGTCTCGTTTAGTCGGCTGTAAAGAGCAGTAGCATGTGCTTGCAGCGCAGTGCAGGCAAAAGGAAATGTCGTTACCCAGAGCCTGTCACGTCGCAAGCGCAGCGCACTCTCGAGCTTTCCAGGGAAGAAGGAAAACAAGCCAAAAAGCAAAACACGACGCTGGTACAAGTGCGCACACAGCCAGAGAGCACAGCGCAACGTGGTGTACAGAGCACAAAGAGCAGAGACAATTGCAAGGCACAGCGAGTATATCAGGAGCACAGTATCGTCGTGATCGAGCGGACAATGGTAGAGTGCCAAAGGTAGGATTCGATTTTAGATGCGAAGTGTCGTGCTTTGTAATTGGCGATAGCTCTGGAATGCGATTCGGCTCGATTGAGGACCGGGCGGGCTTATGCGATAGTATGCGATAATGCGCTTTCGGGGCTGTTGGCAGCGATTCGACGATTCGACGAGGTAGTAATACGGGGGGG
>LKBB01000025.1:127687-145199 GCA_001513885.1 Thielaviopsis musarum
GGGGGGGGGGGGGGGGGGGCAGACAAATGCTACAAATGCGATCGTCTCTTTCTCTTTCTTTCTATCTCACTTGCTCTTTAGGACGGACGGTCTTTGTCGGACTCAGGAGACAAGACAATATAGACAGAACTTCCAAGGTTTAAGAGGGGGTTAATGGCCGAGATAGGGTTCGGCGTAGTTCTTACCTATGATGTATCTTCGAGGGGGCAAAAATACAAACGCAGCGTAGCGTAACAGACAAGCAGTAAAGAAGAAAAGAAGAAGAATAAAAACAAAGAGAGAAAAAGCTGAGAAATCGAAGAAGCAAGAAAATGAAAGAATAGACAACAGAAATACAGGCTGCCGGAGTCCTAGGCAAGAAAGCGCAGAAAAGAGAAAGAAAAAAAAAGAGAAAACGAAGCGACTTCAACGGTAAAACGAATCAAAGAAAGAAAAGAGGCGATTGAAAGAAGGGAAGAAAGAAGAAAGAAGAGAAAGGGATGGGCTTGACTAAGTTTAGTTGTTTGGTTGAAGTTGCGGCTTGAGTTGAAGGCTGGCAAGCTTTGGCGTAGATTGATATGATATGGATTTGATTTGACTTTGTAAGCCTCTCTAGGTTTCGTTTCGTGCTAAGAGAGCGCTGTAAGTTATAGGGCCTGTAGAAGCTCACTTCGGTCCGTTTGGGGTACAATCTGAACTATTCCCAGGTTTTTGAAGAAGGAAAGCCTAGTAGAAGGACTGGCAAGAAATAAAACGAAAAAAGGGCGACAAGGGAAGCAAAGAAGGGGGCGCCTCTTTTTTTTTTTCTTCTTTTTTTTTCGTTTTAATTTTGTCTCTCTTCTCCCGAAATACTATCGAATTGTCGTGAAGCCTACGTTACGAAGAAGTACTCCGTACGTAGAAGAGAAAAATAAAAGAGCAATTGTCATGGTCAGCAGGCAAGTTAGTTTAAGGCGAGGCTGAAAAGCGAAAATGGCAGAATAGCCATTTTGAGTTTGGGCGCTAGAGTAAGACTAAACCAAGCTGCTAAAACGCACTGGCACTTTGGCACTTGGCTGGCACTCCAGAGCACTGACTGCTACTGCTACTGGGCTTAGCCAGTTGTTAAAAGTCCATCTAGGCTATGCTAGGTCTAGTTGCTTTTTCACTTGTACTGTGTACAGAATTGTACGGAGTACAGCATAGAAAAATCCCCCTCCTATTGGTCGCGGCGCGGCGGGAAGGGAAGCACGTTTCTTCTTGTTTTTCCTCGCCTGCTTTTTCTAATGGTACTGTGTACAAGTACAAGTAGCAGTTCTTTCCCTTCCAAGAAACAAGACAATAGGGAATGAGGCTAGTTTAACGGCTCAGAAAACGCCCAAGCAGCAACAACAACAAAAAAACGGGCGCATAAAAGGCATAAGAAGAGGCAAAATACAGAGGGTCTACTTGTACGAACTAGATATTGTACACTGTAACCTACGGGGAGTTTCAGGGGCCTTTTGTTTTGTTCATTTGTTTCCCTACCTGGCCTGCTTGTTTGGATATCGTTGGGTTCTACCATAGGCCGAAATAAAGATCTCATCTCATTAATACCCCTCCTGTCCTGCTTAAACAGAGAGCTTAGGCCAATCTGACCTAGCTAAGAGTGCCAAAGCTCTTGGAGGAGCTCTAGAGCTCTACTTAGCGATAGATACAGGGGGCGCATTGCAGTAAACAGGAGACGAGGTCTTTGTTTCGGTCACGATCCCTGCCCCTACAGTAGCCGCCGTCTATTCTTGTTCTGTTTTCTCATTTCTCTTTCTCCAGGCCTTTGTTTTTTTTTTCTTTTTCTTTTTCTTTTTGCTTCTAATGGGAGTTAGCAACGCTTACAACAGAAGGCAGAAGCTTCAAAGAAAAGACCGGGCTGGGGCTTCGCTGCATTGTCACAAAAATGGAAAAGGTCTAGGATTAGGGTAAGGGGCCGGCTAGGTCGGTACATACTTAGTAACTTGCTTGTGCACATTAGTGTACATGACTGGTAGCATGAACGGCTTCTATTCTCTTTCTTTGCAGTCGAATGGCAAGGCTTGCTGATACTAGCAGTAAAGTTGAGTTTCACAGGTCCTTTTGCTCTGTTTTCTATAACACTTCTAGCACGTAATACGGGCATATTCCCTCTAAGAACCCAAAGGAAATCACACGCAATATTACCATGTTGTTATTTACGTGCCCCGTCCCTGCGAATTAGCCAAGTATCCGTAGTTTCATGTTTCATAAAATAGACCTGTAGAAGAAACAAAGAGCCGCTACTAGGGTTTCTCCGATCTCATCTCTTGTCTTTGATCTTTATTGTTCTGGCTGGTTTCTACAGGTTGTGAACCTAGTACGCAATAAGATAGACGAGCGATGCAGGAAAACAGGAGAAACTGGAAAGCTCGTTTACTTCCTTTACGTTTATTTTCTTAATTTTGTAAAGCGAGGGAGTAAGTAGGAGATGGTACTTAAGTCAAAAGTACAAGTACACAGAAAGCGAGGCGATTTGAAAAAAGAGCAAGTTTCTTGCTGCACCTTTTCCTTCCCCTGTTGGCTAGCTTGTAAGCGTCTTGTTTCCCTTTCGTCTGTAGTCCGTGGGGAAGCTATCATACAATAAGCAATGCTCCCCTCCTTTTCACAAAGTATATTTAGAGTATAATTACGGCCATAATTCAAACTACACACGGAAACTTGACTCCTTGTTTCTTGGTCCTGCGCTTTGTTATGTGGTTGCGTCTTGTTGATACTCTGGAGCGGCTCCTGGCATAAAGGCAGCTCCCGGATGCGATTCATGTATATGCAATTTAGGCTGGCCTGACCATCTGTGCGTACTCTGTACGTACATGTGTTACTATATACCCATAGTTGCAGCCTTTTCCAGCCAACAGCTCCAAGTCACGAACGAGTTAATTGCTGCAATTTGGTGAAGCATTGCAGCTGAGACTAACGTGGTCCGCTACAGCGCACGCCTCATGTCAAGCCGGCGATGCAGGAGGAAGCTGACAGCTAGCAAATGGCATTTCCTTGTTGAGTCTGTTGTGAATAGGCCTCTGTTTTGTTTGGGGCCGCCATATCCAACTACGATTGCAGAATTCTATGGCAGTTTCTGTATCCGTGGTTTGTGACTTTGTGAGAATCGCCTTTCATAAATAGGCAAAAAGTGTAATTGACTATATCCTGTCATTTATCCGATGCACGTCATGTTGACTATTTTTTTTGTAGACAAAGAAAACAGCTGGAATAACAAGAAAAGCCGTACGTGTGACTTTATCACATGGGTCTGTTAGTGCAACATTTAAACCGGAAATCCGAACGGCCGAGAGAATCGAAATCGAGGAAGAAAGATTTTTGCATTTAACGTGACGAGGAATGGATTCAGAGAGATAACGTCTTTATTGTTTTGTTGATTCTAGGGCTACATCTGATGGCCGTGATGTGCTGGGTCTCAGTTAGCCGCGTTTCTGTCCCTTTCTTGGAGCTGAGGTCTGGGGTTTAACTAGGCTGTGCTTAAGATGGTAGCATTGTAAGGGACGTACTCTGTAAGTGTACTGCATACAATATTATGAATTTATGTGTATGCGTTAAGGTGTAAGCAGACCTTCATGTTATACATGCATATGCATGTATCCACAGTATGCGCTTGTATCAGTTGTTCCTTGTCTCGTTCCACTGTGACTTTCAATCTCCCTACATCTCTTAGTGCATCTCTTGGTTAGAGCTTCTGTTTTAGGCGCAGTGTATTTTAGATCGCAGGGCAAGTAAGCAAAGGGCTATGGGTAGATGTAGTGCAAGAGAAAGCACTGTTATGAGTTTGAAGTGAGCTGAAGTCGGGTGTTTAGTACTACTACTACGTAAGAGTGGTAGTCACACTGCATCTTTGTGATGCACAGAGTAGTCACGAATACTATGAGTCAGACTGAGAGATACTTGTAGTACAGTGTAGTAGTACTCCATAGTAGTACGTAGTACTACGGAGTAGTAATCGACAACACCATGAGGCCCTCGTGTAGGCCGTGTAAGCAGTTCTTTATGTAAGCGGGAGGTTGGTCTGACTAGGGTTCGACATAGCTTAATATAACCCTATTCCACATACAGGACAATCTTCACGTGATGCTTATCACCCCGCTAGTGGCTAGCGCAAGTGGATCCTCATCGTCACTTTTTCGAAGCTTCGAAAAAAAAAGTAAAAAAAAGTAAAAAAAAGTTGTTTGCCATTGATTTGGAGGAACCGCAGTGGCAAAAAGTTTACGACCTCTTTTTATTCTTTTTTCCCCCCAGAATCGCGCCCAAATTCGAGGTTTATCTCTGCGCATTCTTTCAATTGCTGGTATTATTCCAGATTTGCAGAGTTTTCTTCATTTCGTTTGTTGTTTTAGTTCTGTTAATTGATCGATAATGCGCTACGACTGAGAGAGCAGCCTTTCCTGGACATCTCTGCGCTTCTCGTCACGCTTCGTTTCAGTCTTTTCTTTTTTTTGTTGTTTATTTTATCTTCTACCAATCAAACCACAAAATAGCCCATTATGGTCGTGCTTGACGATGGCTTCGAGGCGCTTCTCGAGCCGTTCTACAACGGCAAGAAGTTGACGGATCCGATCTCGACACGGGAAGACAAATTCCAGCTGCTGCCGGCGTTTCTCAAGGTCAAGGGTGAGTGGATACAGTAGGTGGGATAAATGTAGATTGAATACTAACAGTGGCAGGTCTGGTAAAGCAGTGAGTTTATCCATCCGAATGCGAACGACGACACGAAACGACGTGAACGACGACACGACACGAAACGATGTGAACGACTACTCGAAAAGATGCAAACGACGACAAACAAACACAGCAATGCGACCGAGACGATGCCTGGAGAACAGAAACTAACGGACCAAGACACATTGACTCGTACAACTTCTTTGTCGAGCACGAAATCAAAGAGATTGTTGCGGCCAACCGCACCATCAAGAGCGATGCCGACAGCACGTTTTGGCTCGAGTAGGTTTCTTGTCCTTTGCCAACCGACAACAGCTAACCCTATAGGTTTCTCGACATCCGAGTCGAACGCCCCAACCGCCAAGACGAGTCCGATTTTCCTCCCAACAGCGAAGTTACACCCATGGAATGCCGGCTGCGTGACATGACATATGGTGCGCCGATTTATGTCGATATTGCTTTTATCCGCGAGAAACAGCGCGTGGTCCGCAAGAATATCCGCCTTGGTCGCATGCCCGTCATGCTGCGCAGTTCCAAGTGCTGGCTGAGCGGAGCCAACAACTCGCAGATGGAGGCAATGAACGAGTGTCCACTTGACCCCGGTGGCTACTTTATTGTTGGCGGCACGGAAAAGGTGATTTTGATTCAGGAGCAGCTGAGCAAGAACCGTGTCATTGTGGAGGCGGACGAGAAGAATAACATCATCTCGGCGTCGGTGACAAGTTCGACGCACGAGCGTAAGTCCAAGACGTACGTGCAATTCAAAAAGGACCGCATTGTGCTGTCGCACAACATTCTGGTTGAGGCGGTGCCGATTGTGATTGTGCTCAAGGCCATGGGCGGACTTTCGGACCTGGAAATCATGTCGCTAGTGTGCGGGTCCGACGGCCGCTACCAGGACTCGTTTGCCGTCAACTTTGAAGAGGCGACCAAGGCTGGCATCTTTACGCAGCAGCAGGCGCTGGAGTATGTCGGTGCGCGTGTCAAGATGGGCGGACGGCGCACTCCGGGCGGCCCTCAGCTGCGCCGGAATCACGTGGAGGAGGGCCTGGATGCGCTTGCCAACCTGATTATTGCACACGTGCCGATCGAGGGCCTGGACTTTTACCCCAAGGCAATTTACATTGCGCTGATGACGCGGCGTGTGTTGTTTGCCATGCACAACCCGAAGCTGGTGGACGACCGTGATTTCGTGGGCAACAAGCGTCTGGAGCTGGCTGGCCAACTGCTGTCGCTGCTGTTTGAGGATTTGTTCAAGCGGTTCATGTCCGAGGTCAAGATGAGCATCGACAAGTACCTGAAGAAGAACAACCGGGCCATAGCGCTGGACCCTGTCAACATCATCAGCAACCATGCCAACAGCATTGGCCAAGGCCTCAACCGGGCCATCCAGACGGGCAACTGGAACGTCAAGCGTTTCAACATGAACCGAGCCGGCGTCACACACGTCCTGTCGCGTCTAAGTTACATTGCGGCGCTGGGCATGATGACGCGTATCTCATCGCAGTTTGAAAAGACGCGCAAGGTTTCGGGTCCGCGTGCGCTTCAGCCGTCGCAGTGGGGTATGCTGTGTACATCGGATACGCCCGAAGGTGAGGCGTGTGGTCTGGTCAAGAACCTGGCGCTAATGACGCACATTACCACCAACGTCGATGAGGAGCCGGTCAAGCGCTGGGTGTTTACGATTGACCCGACGGCCGAGTCGATCCGCAACTTTACGGGCCAGGAGATGCACCAACCCGGCAACTACATTATCCACATCAACGGCACACCGCTGGCGCTGACGCGGTACCCGAAGCAGTTTACGGCCAAGTTCCGGGCGCTGCGGCGCAAGGGCTGGATCTCGCCGTTTGTCAGCGTGCACATGAACTCGCACTTTTCGGCCGTGCACATTGCCACGGATGAGGGGCGAATTTGCCGGCCGTATATCATTGTGAGCGGCGGCAAGTCGACGCTCAAGGCCGAGCACTTGCGGCTGCTGCAGCTGGGCAAGGCGACGTTTGACGACTTTTTGAAGCACGGCGTGGTAGAGTACCTGGACGTCAACGAGGAGAACGATACGCTGGTGGCGCTCAACGAAGACCACTTGTCCAAGGCCACGACGCACATGGAGATTGAGCCGTTCACGCTGCTGGGCGCTGTGGCTGGGCTGATTCCGTTCCCGCACCACAACCAGTCGCCGCGTAACACGTACCAGTGTGCCATGGGTAAGCAGGCCATTGGCGCCATTGCCTACAACCAGTTCAACCGGATCGACACGCTTCTATACACGCTGGTGTATCCGCAGCGGCCCATGGTCATCTCCAAGACGATTGAGCTGGTGCGCTACGACCGGCTGCCGGCCGGGCAAAACGCCACGGTGGTGGTCATGTCGTACTCTGGCTACGATATTGAGGATGCGCTGGTGCTTAACAAGGCGTCGATTGACCGTGGCTTTGGACGCTGCCAGGTGTTTAAAAAGTACACGACAGAACTGCAAAAGTACCCCAACGGGCGGCAGGAAATGCTGGGCCAGCCGCAGGACGAGGGCGAGGGCGAAAACCGACGACGCACAGCGCGCGATGAAGCGCTCGACGACGACGGACTGGCCACGGTCGGCTACCGCGTGCGGGCCGGCGAGGTCATGATCAAGAAGCAGACGCCCATTGACCAGGCGTCGACGGGTATCGGGGCTGACCGCGGGCCTAGCGAGTACCGCGACTCGAGCACGACGTACCGCACGCCCGATCCCAGCTACATTGACAAGGTCATGCTGTCCAGCACGGAAAAGGACACGGTGGTGGTCAAGGTGCAGACGCGGCAGACGCGGCGGCCCGAGCTGGGCGACAAGTTTTCGTCGCGCCACGGGCAAAAGGGCGTGGTGGGCATCATTGTCGACCAGGAGGATTTGCCGTTTAGCGATGCCGGCCTGGTGCCCGACATCATCATGAACCCGCACGGTTTCCCGTCGCGCATGACAGTCGGCAAGCTGATTGAGTGTCTGACGGGCAAGGCGTCGGTGCTGGACGGCCGCAAGGACTATGGCTTTGGCGATGCCTTCCGATCGCATCCGGTCGAGGAAATGGGCCGCGTGCTGGTCGACCACGGCTTCTCGTGGGAGGGTAAGGACTACTTTACGTCGGGCATCACGGGCGAGGCCTTTGAGGCGTACCTGTACAACGGGCCGATTTACTACCAGCGCCTGAAGCACATGGTTCAGGACAAGATGCACTCGCGCAGCACGGGTCCGCGCGCATCGCTGACGCGGCAGCCGACCGAGGGTCGCTCGCGCGAGGGTGGTCTGCGTCTGGGTGAAATGGAGCGTGACTGTTTGATTGCGTACGGTGCGTCGCAGCTGCTGCTGGAGCGGCTGATGCTGTCGTCGGATGCGGTGCAGATTGATATTTGCCAACGCTGTGGACTGTTTGGATACAAGGGTTATTGTACGACGTGTGACTCGACGAGCGAGGTGGCCAAGCTAACGATGCCGTATGCGGCCAAGTTGCTGGTGCAAGAGCTGATTAGCATGAATGTGGGTGTGAGATTGCAGCTGGACGACGAGTTTCCGCATCCAAAGGAGTAGGTGAGGCAATATAGAAGTATACCAAATAGTCTTGATTTATAAAAATACAGAGTATAGAAGCAACCAAAATAGTCGTTAAAATACAGAATATAGAAACAACCAAAAGTCATGTCCGACGTGGTAACCCCCGCACGCCCGCCTCCACTATCTGGTACTCTACCGCCTGCTGCACGCCCCTCGTTGCCGTCTTGACATGTGGCGCAAACACAACCTTGAGCCACCGCCGCCACGAACTCTTGACCGCTCTCTCACCACCCTCCTCCGCCGCCACCGGCACAAACACCTCCTGCTGCACTAGCGCTACCCGCATAGCAACCTGCGTCGCCCAGACCAGGCCCAGTGCCGGCGTCTTTAGGCCCTCGCTGCCCAGATACGCCGGGTCGTCGCCCCACCCCGTAAAGAAGCGCTGCTGGTGGTCCAGCCCGAGCGCCGGAATGTCTAGCGGCTCCGCCTGTGTCGGCTGGCCCCAAGCCTCGTCTGCGTGTGCTGCCATGTCGCACAGCGATGGCGCCGCCTGCGTGAGCCCCGCAGCAGCGCTCCTGCCAAACCGGTCAGACACCTGGTTCGCCACGACGACTGCCAGGTTGTACTTGAGCGCAAGGTCGCGCAGCATGCTGCCCAGACGCATCAAATCAGCGCCGCGCGCACCCAGAGCGCCCGAGCCACGCTCAAACTCGGCGCGGTAATTCGCAGCGACCGAGTCGATCACAATCAATCCAACGTCCAGCCGCTCGACCAGCACAGGCACCTGGAAGGCCAGGATGTGTTCCTGGCTCTCGAGGTCGGGCGTGGCGGCGCTGGCGATGCGGTCCAGGCTGACGCGCTGGTGCGGGGGGTGCACTGCGTTGTAGGCGCACAGCACGGGATGTGCAGCGAGAATCTGGGCGAGTCGGCGGGTTGGCAGGGGGGCCTCGGTGGTGATGTACAGGGCGGAGCGGGCAGAGCCGCGGGGCGCGCGCATTTGCACGGCGAGGAGGAGGGAGAGCAGAAGCTGTGTTTTGCCGGCGCCGCTGGGGGCGGCGATTTCAGACACACGACCAGTGGGGAAGCCGCCGCCGAGAGCGTCGTCGAGGGTGTCGTCGAGAGTGGAGATTAGCGAGGAAGTTGGAAGAGTAGAAAGGGAGCGGCGGTGTGAGGAGAGGAACGAGGTTTGTAGGTGGGTGGATATAGAGGCGGAGAGGCGGCGGATGTCGAGAATGGGGAGAGAGATGAGTGAGGAGAGAGCGGTGGGGTCACGGGATAAAAGTTCGGCGGTGGTGATGGAGTGGTGGTCAAGAGCGTGGAGGAGTTTGGTGTAGTTTGCGGTTGGAAAGGCTGGGAGGACGGTGGAGAGATCGCTCATGATGGGCTGTGGATTGATCTGTGAATTGGGCTGTGGATCGGCCTGTAGAATTGTGAAATTGTGAAATTGTGAAATGATGTGAATGTTTTGGTGATGATGTGAGTGAGATGATAAGTTGATGGAAATGGAATAAAAGAAAACATGTCGTTGATTGTGGAGCCGCCAGGCAACGCTGTCCCCACTTATAGTACCAGCTCCACTATTCACTAATACGGGTGCATATACGGATTAAAGCATAATTCTTTTAACCAACATCTAGACAATTCCGCCAAACACAACACAACACCATCTTAACAACACAGCACAAAAAAACACCAAACAAAACTACACTACAAAAAATTAGTAATCCACCAGCGGCAGCCTCTTGCCCACATCTCGCCGTCTCCGCGCCTGTTCCTGCGCCCTCTCCGACGGCCGCGTCTCTCGATTTCCTTCGCGACCACGTCCCTCCATCAACGGCCGCAGCGGATGCAAGAAATTGCCCGCATCAAAGAAGCCGTAGCCGCCCTGATAGTCATCGCTGGTCGTCGTGCTGTACTCTGTCGGTGACCGTGTGCCACTCGGTGATAGCCCGCCGCCGCCGCTGCCGCCACGAGTCTGCCGCAGACTGTCCAGCTGGCGGCCATGCACCAGCCGGGCTTTGGCCGGTGACATTTTGTGGCTACTCTTGTGCTCGATTTCGCGTGCCCGCGTCGCCTTGTGGTGCGACTGCTGCGTAGTGATGCGCAGCATGCGCCGAATCTCGAGCAGATAACTCTCTAGGTTGCTCAGAAAGCGGCTCGTCTGGCGGTGCTTGCTCGACACGCAAATGGAAATCGACTCGTCCTTGATTATGTAGCCAATGCCAAAGCCGCTGCCCGACGTTGGCCCAAAGCCAAACTGCCGCAGCGACGGGTTGCCGCAGTTGGATGTCGACAGGATGCACGTGTTGAGCCGGTCCCAGCCGGCGTCGGCAAAGATGCCCGGCAGCGGCTGGCTGGCGTCTTTGCCGCGCGAGCTGGTCGAGTCGCCGCGGGCGCGTGAGGGCAGCGAAGTAGCATCGGTGGCTGGGCCGGTTACCGACGCCGCTCCATTGGACTCTGTTCTTGACTCTGCCCCGTTGGACTCTGTTTTTGACTCTGCCCCGTTGGATACCGTCGACTCGCCCGCGCTGTGCTCCAAGCGCCGAAATGCCTCGTCCGTCACACTCCCCACAAACGAGTCCTCCGAATACGCAAACGCACTGGAATATCCCGACATCGGACTCTCGCTACCAGCGCTGCCGCTGCCACCACCACGGCTCAGTTCGTCGTCCACCATCTTGCGCCAGATGGACAGCAGCGCAAACAAGTGCCGATCGCAGCCTTGGCCCTGCGCACACTCTCGCGTAGTCTTAGTGTGCTGCTCGCATGCCTTGCGCAGCGTGGCCACCTTCTCCTCGGCTGACGTTGCCGTGCCCCAAAATGCCTGCACAAAGTCGACAGACTGCTGCGATACGGTGCGGATGGCCTCGGTGCGGCCGTGCAGATATGTCTTGGTCATGGCCGGCTCGTACGTGCAGTCAATGTGTCCATACAGGCTGAAGTAGGCCGACTGGAAGGCCATTTGCACAAATGCGTCGGGCGAGAAGCCCATACTCGTGATGAAATTCTTGCCGTACGCGCCAAAGTCGAGGCACTCAAACTCGTGCTGCATGATGAGATCCGTCAGACTGGCCTCGGAGAAGCGCACGGCCAGCCCAATCGACTCGGGCACGTCCCACTCCAGCTTGTGCGGAGTCGTGGTCACGTCGCCAAAGCTCTCGGGCGCGCGCTTGGCTGGGTCCGGGCTGGTTGACGCCCACAGCGCCGGCGCCTGGCCGTTGATGGAGCGTGCAAAGCGGAGGATGGTGTCGGTGTAAATGTCGCTTGCAAAGCGCAGCACCGTGTGGCCGTCGACGCCCGTGTGTTCAAAGTTGATGCCGGCGCTGCCGTTCTTGCACACAATAATCTGCAGCTTGTCGTACCACCGGTTGATGCACGTGCCCGTCTGCACGCCCTTGTCCAGATGGCTGCTGCCGCAGAGCATGTTTTGGCACAGGCCGGCCGCGTCCGACGGCTCGTTGTAGTCGAGACACAGCACAAACAGTGCCGAGTCGATCATGGACAGACAGTCGGCGTTGTTGGTGCCGCATTCCTTGGAAAGCACCTGCCGGCAGCGCGCCCACTGCTTGCGATCCTGCGCCGTCAAGAGCCCCACGGCGCCCTTGGCTGTCTCGAGAATGGGTAGCTGTATGGCGTCGTCAATGATGGTTTCGAGGTTCACGCTGAGGTCTTTTTCCGACATGATGACGTCGTTGTTGTCGTCGAGCACGTCAAACCAGTAAAACTGGCCGTGGCACATGACCACAATGTGCTGCGACTCGGGATATGCCTCGATCCGGCAGCCGTTCTCGGTGGGCACGCGCGCCGTCCCAAAGAGCCGCGAGTACTGGTACATGCAGAGCGGCTTGCCTTTGATGGTGTCTGGCGGCAGCTCTTCGCGGCGGATGGCGCGGACAAACTCAAGCGACGAATAGACGAGCGATGCGGCTCTGGTGACTTGGTTGTTACGTGCTGGCGTGGGGTCGTCTTCCAGGAGAAAAAAGGGGTTCAGGTTGAAGACGACGGAGCTTTCAAAATTGAGATATGTGTCGTACCCTGGGCTTATAGTTAGCTCTCCGCCTCGGTTTAAGCTAGCTCTCGGCAACGAAAAAATCACCTACAAAACTGCTCGATATAACTCGTCTGGCCATCGGCGTACTCCTCCAGCTTGCGCTGCAGCTCTGGTCCTTCATCTTTCAAAAACCGTTCTGCCGCCAGCCTCGTCTCTCTATGCTCACCATGCTCCTGCAGTGGCTTGACCACGGAAAGATAGCGGCTGATTGTATCTGCTAGCGCCGGGATCGGTAGCTTTGGCAGGCTGCCCTGGCCGGTGAAAGTGCGGCCGGGCTGACTGCCGTTTGGCTGGCACATGGCCATGGGGGCTCTGGGGCCGGGGATCGTAGCGGGTTTCTTTCTACTAGTAGTACTAGTATCTAGAGTCGCCGCCGCCTTGAGAATGCCGGCGTGGTTGTGGCCGGTATCGGGGATAGTGCGCGGGATAGACGCGGTGGAGGAGCTCTTGCTTAGAGTTTCTCCAAAGGCGCGGGGCTCGGTGAAGCGCACTCTAGCCATGGAGTCGTTAGTGGGTTGGGACATGTTGCTATAGTAGTCAGGTGACAGCGTATTTGGTAACAGCGTAGTCAAGTAACAGCCGTAGCAGCGTAGTTAGGAACGGGGCGTAGCAGCGTAGTCAAGCGTAGAGAGGTGAAACACAGGTGCTAATATTAAGGCCGCGCAAAGCCGTACGGAAAAAGTAGTGACAGTCGTGGAGACAATAGGCAGGCATGAGACGGGAAGTAGTTGAGAGAGTGCAGAACCAGAGGAAAGCAGAATGGCTAGATCAGATGGACTTTATATCCAGGCAGAGCAGAGCCGAGCCGAGCCGCGTGACTAATACCACCCATACTGCTTATAGCTATAGTGTGGACGTGGGGAAGCTGATTTGGGGAGACAGAAAGAATGGTGTCTGTAAGCTGCAATGCAGGGTTTCTCATCTAGCAACGCATGCTTAGACAAGTTCCATTTCCCCATGGGGCAGAAGCACTAGTTGAAGTGGGTGGACAGAAGGACTAGTTGAAATGGGTGGACAGAAGGACTAGTTGAAATGGGTGGACAGAAGGACTAGTTGAAATGGGTGGACAAGGACTAGTTGAAATGGGTGGACAAAATGACTAGTTGAAATGGGTGGACAAAATGACTAGTTGAAATGGGTGGACAAAATGACTAGTTGAAATGGGTGGGTGAGTGGATTGGGAGACTTACACTGAATTTTACGCCGCTGCGTTATTTGGGCGATGACGTCGTGATTCCAGATCAAGGCCAGTGAAATGAGATAAAAACAATAAAAATGAATAAAAGGTCGGCTGTAAAAAGAAAACCGGCAAAGCGAGAAAGTGAAAACGCCGTCAATTGTCCGGGTTGAGGGTGTTCCGTAGGGCCGATAGAGGTAAAAAAAAAATAAAAAGAAAAAAAATAATAACAAATATAAAAAAATATAAAAAAATAGTGAGAATAAAAGTGCCGTCTTGAGTTAGACAGAAAATTGAAAATGACGGATCTGGAATTTTGCACGGCAACCTGTAACCGCAAGCCGAAAGGCCTCGTGACCTTTTTTTTTTTTTTTAAATAATAATATACACAGACTGACTGCAGTATGTCTCGTAATTTAGGTTCGATTGGATTGGATATATCTCGGGATACTGACTCGGGATTAATCAAAAGAGAACCAAGCAACAAATGTCAATAAGAAAAAAAAAACAAAAAGAGGTGTACTCTAAAGATCGAAAAGAAGAATATAAGAGGAGCCAGAATACCGGGTCCGGCCGAAATAATAAAGACCTTGTTCTCCAAATCAGAGCCGCTGCTATGGAACCTGCTGGGCTTCCTCTTCTGTCGGCTGACTCTATTTGCTGTCCTGTCGTCAAAGGTGAGTTGGGCTGTACTCTGTATAAGTAAAAGAAGGTCACGAGATTTTGTTTCTTCTGCTTTTTTTTTTCAGGGGGATGTCTGGGTAGTTCAATAGTGGGAATAAAAAAAAGAAAAGGCCCGGCTGTTTTAAGCCGAGTTGGTCGAATTCCTGGAGTCGTTTGCCACTAAATGGGATCTTTCTCCAAGGGCGGGTTTTTTTTTTTTTTTTTTTTTTACGGAGTAAAAATAGAGAGAAAGGAAAGAGAAGAAACAAGGTTGACGTCAGCTTGGATTCTAGTAGAGAAAATCACATGCTTTGCGTTGGCCTGATGCAGTGAACACATAATATTGGGCTCGTCTGAGAAGCACTCACGCACGATTGGCGAAAGTGCAGTGCACTGACTACGAATTCAAGGGTTCACGAATGAAAATGACTACGAATTCAAGGGTTCACGATGCTCCACCTTGTTCTTTGACAGGAAAACAGTTTGATTCTGGATTCCTTTCCCGCAAATGCAGCCCCGAACAGACAGCAGAATAGACAAGTCAAGGATTTCATGGTTCCGCAACAGCGAAATTCATCCCACACTTTGACAAACCCACAAACCCGTTTTTTTTTTGTTTTTTTTTCCTTCTTCTTCTTGCTTGCTTGCCTGCTTGCTTGCTAAATGCCAAGACAAGCAAGTTCCGCTCTAGCGGCGATTTTCTCCTCCCCCTAGCGGCGATTAATTCAGCGGTAATTGATAGATAGAGGACTGAGCTGAGAGAAGAAGAAAACCAGGATATGCTTTATTCCAATTTGATAGGCGATAACTAATTCAAGGAGATGGAGGCTCGGACGAGCGGCACGTTGTGGATATGGGATTTCAAGAAATGTGATTGGTGAATGGACAGGAGAGATTCAGGGTTCAGAGATCCAGTTGATGAAGGTAAGACACCGACTCTCTCACTCTCACACTCACACTCACTCACTCGCTCGTCCACACTCACTCTCACTCCTCGCTCGTCCACACTCACTCTCACTCCTCGCTCGTCCACACTCACACTCACTCCTCGCTCGTCCACACTCACTCTCACTCCTCGCTCGTCCACACTCACACTCACCCCCTACACGCTCGCCCCGATAACACTTACACCTACGCAGTACGTGACATATATGTGTACAGTATAGTACATTAGACCCACCTTGGTTATTCCCTTCTATGAACTATACGTTACTGTACTACGTAAACTACAGAGTAAAAACAAGCATCCCAGCCTCTCCAACCTCTTTACTCCGTAGTTAGTCCAACTAACCCTTACTCTCGGCATAGCGGATCGCACAGACAAACGGGCCAAAGGCCAAAGCCAAGAGATAGATATGGAAAGAGATATGGAGTAGACGAAACCATCTAGCATTCAGCGGCTTAGGCATGGCACACGGGAGGAATGAATGAGAGGTTTATATATACCAGTGAGCCTCACTAAAGAGATATACAGTGTACGGAGTATATACTCTACTCTAACATGGAGAAGCAAAGTCGGAGCTTTACCAACAAGACGTTCACCTCCAACTCCTCTCCAATTCCTGATTCCTCAACAGCGTGACATAAGCCAACCCTAATATGTTTCCATCAACCCCCAGCATAACAACTAACAACCCCTTCAAATAACCCTCGACATAACCCTACATCTCTGTCCGACAGGCCCCACGTAAGACCGACCCCGAACTTTTTTTCTTTCGACAACAAAGCCAACAGCCCGTTGCCAAGCCGGATGGCAAAAAGTCGGACATGAACAAAAAAGGGAACTAGAGACAAGGAGTGACAAATTAAGATGAATAGGCGGAAATGTTGGACCGGGCCGGGCTCAGGCTGAAAAAGAGAAAAAAAAAAAAAAAAAAGGATTACATTGCCGGCTGCTAGCTATTATGTTGGCGCTAAGCCCAATGACTAACAGTACGACAGTACTTTGACAAGAAGAAGAAAGTACAAGCGCTTTTCTTTCTTTTCCTTTCTTTCTTTTCTCTATTTTTTTTTCAGCCTGTAAATGCGCCTTGGGACCTTTTTCGTTTCGTTTGTTCGTTAGTGGCTCTAGTGGAGTCTGCTAGTGTGTACAAGTGTTACCCGCTTAAGAGGCGGCTGAATTCCGAAGTGAGGCACAGCACAGCCAAAAGTGTGAAGCGCTAGGATCGTGACAAATTTTTACAGTTCCGTCGATTGGGACTTTTTGGTCAACCGGTGAATAAATAAATCGTGGGGGTTTCGTGATGAGGGGCTGTTGTTTGTAGCAGCAGTAGTTACAAGTACTCTGTAACAGTAGCAGCTACAAGTACTCTGTTATAGCAGCAGCTACAAGTACTCTGTAACAGTAGCAGCTACAAGTACTCTGTAACAGTAGCAGCTACAAGTACTCTGTTACAGCAGCAGCTACAAGTACTCTGTAACAGTAGCAGCTACAAGTACTCTGTAACAAAGCCCTAAACCCACCGCACAACTTTCCTCCTCGCTGCCGCCATGCATGCCCAAATAGGGAATCAGCTCGTCTATCCCAGACAAGCTTTAACGTCATTTAATGTGGACCTGTCAAACCTGGCGGAGCCAAGCCGACTTAAGCTTTTTTCTAGTTTTGGTGCCAAAGCACAGCCTTTTTTGACAATCCCTGATTCTACTCTTTTCAGCTGTTTGTTCTACTGCCTTGCCATAAACTACTGCCTGTTTATCTACTGCCTTTGTTTTATCTGCTACCTGTTTATTCTGTTGCCTTCTGCTGCCTTGCCATAAACTCTCTGCTTGGTTCGCCCGGATACTTAGTGTTCATTCACCGTGATTCATTCGCTGTCTTCCATTCGCTGTGATTCATTGACTGTGAATCCTGGCGGAGATGCTAGAAAAAGAAAGTAACAAGGAATGCGCGGCTGATGTTAAGCGAAGCAATGGCTGCGGCTTGCGCTATCGAGGTGAAGGTCATATACGCCCATGCTAGTCATACTAACACCACTCTCAAGTACTCGTAAGTAATGGAACTCGTACCGGAAACAAAAACTTCAAAGTATTAAAGACAGGCACATCTACAGTTCTTTTCTCCATCGCTCTTCTCACCCCCCCATCACAGCAACGACACCATCACCATCACCATCTTCTTCTCTTCTAGCCCTCCAATGCTCTACTCCAAAGTCATCCGCCCGCTCCTGAACAAATCCAGCGACGCCCGCCAAAATGCCAACCCTAAGAATGACAGCATCTCGTGCGTCCATCAGCCCGACGGCAGCGAGTCGCCCTGTACTCAGTGTGCTACTGAGCGCTCTTCTGTTACGCGCTACCGCATCAAGATTATTCTCGGGCTGATGCTCGCCTTTTGGCTGCAAGCTCTCGACCTGACCATGTTTGTCTTTTTCTTTCTTTCCTTTCTTCGAATTCTGTAGCAGCAAAACTAACCCCCCCCCCCCCC
>LKBB01000025.1:145252-167237 GCA_001513885.1 Thielaviopsis musarum
CCCCCCCCAATCAGCATCTCGCCCATCCTCATCGACATTGCCGATATTTTCCACGCCGTCTCGGAATTCAGCTGGGTCATTTCCGCCTTTACTCTCGTCTCCGCCGCCTTCATCCCCTTCTGGGGTCAAATGGCCGATGTCTTTGGCCGTCACGGTACCCTGCAAACGACCCTGCTGCTCGTCGCCACCGGCAGTGCCATCTGCACCGGCGCACCGGCCTCTTCATTCGGCGTGCTGCTCTTTGGCCGCGCGCTGCAGGGCCTCGGCTGCAGCGGCATTTCAGTGCTGATCCGCATCATCATTTCCGACCGCGTATCGCTCAAGGAGAACGCTGTCACCTGGAGCTGGTTCTCTATTGCCGGCGGCATTGCCTACGGTGTCGGCCCGCAGATTGGCAGCAAGCTCGCCAAGGTCAGCTGGCGCTGGTGCTTTGCTATTAGCATCATTGTCGCCGTGGTTGCCATGATACTGCTCTTTGTCGTGCTTCGCGGTGACCTGCTCGGCCCGCAGCCGATTACCCTGCGCGAGATGAACCCTAACAACAACCCCAAAAACACAGTGCACGCTGATAGCCCCCCTGCGCAAATGGACACCCGCGCCACCCTCGCTGCGCGCCTGAGCACTATTGACTTTGGCGGCCAGATCCTGTTCATTGCCGGTCTGGCCCTGTTTGTCCTGGGCCTGACGTGGGGCGGCTCCGAATACGCGTGGACGTCGGCGGCCGTACTCGGACCGCTCATCAGCGGTAGTCTGCTGCTCATTGCCTTTTGCCTCTGGGAGCGCAGCATGGACCCCCGGCGCTTCCTCGGCCGTCGTCTGCCGCACCAGAAGCCAATGATTCCGTGGGCCGTGCTGTCGGACCGCAACATCCTAGTGGTCTTTTTCAGCGGCTTCGTGTACAGCATGACCACGTATGCCATCATCTACTTTTGCCCCATTTATCTGGCCGTGGTCAAGGGCCAAAGCGCCGAGGACGCCGGCCACGCCATTCTCTTCTTCCTGCCGGGTCTGGCCGTGGGCGCCTGGGCGTCGATTTTCCTGTGCAACAAGTGGCCGCGCATGACGATAGTTCCCATCATTTCCGGCGCCATTATCGAGCTTGTCGGTGTTATTGTGCTGGCTGTCTCGCTCAACACGGAAAAGCTGGCCGTTATTTACGCCATGATGGCTGTGGCGTCGGCCGGAGGTGCCCTCCGCATTATGGCTTGTAAGTACTAGTAGTGCCAATACTCTGCTCACGTGACTAACCTTTAACCTTTTTTTTATATAGCCTCGCTTCACGGTATCGGCATGTTCCGCAACAACATCCCCTCGGTCGTCTCTCTGCAACTGCTTGCGTCTCCTCTCGGTGGAACTCTCGGCGTCACCGTCATGTCGGTCGTCTTCAACAACGTCGCCAAGCTCGGCATGTCGTCCGACGTTTCGTCCAGCTTCACCGATGCCCTATCCTCTGCCACGCCGGCCGAACAGCTCGCCGTTCTCCACCACGTCAAAATGGGTCTTGTGTATGCCGTGGTCTCAGTGGTGCCTTTCAGTGCGCTGTGCGTGCTGTCTTCGCTGACTCTCGGAAATGTCAGGCTGCCCAAGAGCGCCGAGAGCCACGAGGATCAGATGGAACATGAGGTCATCCGCGAGCCATATCTGTTGGTGCTGCTGCGGGGAACGAGAGAGTTTGATTACGAGGCGAATCGTGTCGAGTTGGAGGGCACGAGTGATGCAGCAGGGCGTGCGCCAAATTATTAGTGTTTTCTTTTTTTTATTCTTGCGTTTTTATGGTTCCCTTTTAGACGCCTTTAGGCTTTGTTTTTATACAAATAAATAGTCAATGTCATATCTATGCTAAACAACTGAGGGGCGTGTGCCAATCTCCTTTTCTGTCAATAATGCACTTGCTCATGAAATACACTTACTGTCCCTCCACCTGCTCAAACGCCGGACACGCCGACCCCGGCTCTGATCCCGGCTTCCCTTTAATCTCTCCCAGCAGCCAGTCCGTCAATCCCACCACCTTTGCGCCCACGCCCTGCTCCCATCGGCCGCCCGCCTGCGCCAACTCAATCGTGTGGCTCAATATGCGGCCCTCGCCGTCGAACTGGAAAATGTACAAGCCCGTGAAATCCTCGCCGTTCTTCGCCGTTTCACCGCCGCCGCCGCCGCTGCCGTGCGCATCCAGCAGGGCTTGCACGCCAATAACGGGGACCCTGCCACCGTGCTGCTCGGCAGCCGTGCGCCAGCGCACAACCAACTGCTCGGGCAGAGCGCCGTCGCGCCGCGGCGCCAGCGCAAGAGACTGCTTGACCATGCGCTCCGAGACAATCTCTACGCGCACATTGCCAACCAGCGGCACGCGGTTCCATGCAATAGGCGACGTCCACAGCGCCGCCGTGTAGGCTACGCGGCCCGACACCGTGGGCAGGTGCGGGTGCGTCGACGGGAATAGGTGCAGCGATATATTGGGCGCGAGAATGTCCTGCGGGAGGGGTGACTGGAGGAGAGTTGGGAGGCGATCCTGGAGGATGCGCAGTGCTGGGGTTGTTAGTCTTGGTTTTTTAAAGACTTGAGGTATGAAGAAGACTCACTGTGGCCGAGCTTGACCTTATTGTTATCCGGCACTCCGCGTCCCCCGCCACTGCTGCTCTGCATATGAACCGTCCACTTATCCGCGCCCTCGTCTTTTGTCGCACTCATGTCCGTCTTCTTGCCCTGTAGCCGCGCGCGCGGACTCTCCTTTAACAGCTTCTCCAGCCTCTGCACGCCGCGCTGGTCGAACGAAATATCATGAAGTCTGCTAGTACCAGCCTGTTCCTTCATTGCCGGTGGTCTCGTAGAGGCTTTTGATTGTGTGCTTTGTAAAGTCGAGAGTGTTGGGTCTCTCTGGCTCTGGCTCTGACTCTGGCTCTGGATCTGTACGACACTCGACACAAACCGTCGCGAAAACGCCTGCGAGCCGTAAACCGACGTACGCATCGCCGAAGCCATTGTTATCTTTTTTTTTAGGTTCTCTCGGTCTATTTTATCGTCTGTCTGTAAGTTTGTTAGAAGAAAAGAAGAAAAAAAAAGAAGACAAATAAAATAAGCGAATTGAAAAGACGGACCAAGATTATTATTGAGGAAATCCTCTCCGGCTTCCCGGGAATACTGCGTTTGTGAGTGGCCTGTTTTCTTTTTCGTAGTTGTGCACGTGAAAATTGTCGAAATGCAGAGAATTCAACGGATTAATTGTTGATTCATCAAAACACGAGAGAGAAGAAGAAGAAGAAAAAAAAATGAATAGTAATTTTTTCAGGGTTTGTGGTTGGTGAATTCTACAACTGCCCTTCGAAAAGGCTCAATGCTGATTCGCCTCTTTCATTCGGCTCTCGATGATGTCAGTTCCGTTTCTTTTCTACAGCAAGTACTCCGTACTGCGTAAGTACTTACTTAAGCACTAGTACTTACTTCCTGCTGCTGCCAGCCAAGTAAGTAGGCTATATTCCAACCCCAACTTTTCGGCTTCCTTCAACCCCCAAGAAACCTGGAGAAACTACCATTTAGTGGGACTTTCTTACGCATTTCAATCACGCAGAACTACTGTAATTACTGCGCTACCATCACGCAGAGCTACTGTAGTTACTGCGTAGACAATCATCACGCTTAATACGGAGTAGCTTTACTCTGGTTGGTCGTGTAAAGTTTGTTCTTTTTTTTTTGACGGCTAACGAAAATAAAAGTGCGGAATATATAAACAAACTAAAGTCCCTCTCATTGCCCTCCCACAAACCAACATTGTGAATACAGCAAAATATGGAAAAACAAGGAAATAATAAGAAAATTACACGTAAAACGCCTTGATGCATGCGCTCTCCAGAGACGGCAGAAAAGAACAAAGGGCCAAATAAAGAAGAAGAAAAAAAGCAGCGGAGACACAGATAGCACAGAACAGAAGCAGAAAACACGGGATAAAAAAAAACAGCAAGACAAACAGATAAGGCAGAGGACAAGGAAACCAACCATCAAACAAAGGGGAAAGGAGCAGAAAAAAAAAAACACAAGCACGTCAACGTGACAGACAATAAAACTCAAACACCAACAGAGCCTCCATGTGGATGCAGCCACCACAACAATCCCACCAATTACTTCAACTTCCCCGCCAATCATGACTGGCCATTCAAGTGCTGGTCCATATTCAGCGGCATGTCATTGTCGCCGTCGTGGTGTAGCGTTATGCTGTTGAACTCCTCAAACGGATCAGCCACCTCGCCGCCCGGCGTCAACTCGCCGTCCAGGCCTGCGCTGTTCTTGGGCTTGGACGCGCCCGGCATCGGCCGCGACCCGCTAATGTCCACGCTCTCACTCTCTTTGACGTTGCGGAAATTAATCGTGTCGACGCCGCGGCCCTGGTTGGGTATTATCGGCGGCTTCATGTGGCGAATCAGCGCCCATTGCGTCGTGCGGAAGAACGGGTGCGCCTTGATATCCGACGCTCCGGCACGCGCGCCCAGACGGCGGTTCTCGTCCTTGATCAAGAGCTTGCGGATCAACGACTTGCAAAGGCTGTACACAGTTAGCATCCAATACATAATAATAATCTAATTTATCTGGAGGGGGGATTGACGTACTTGGAAATCTGCGGCGAACCAGAGTGGTCCGGGAACGGAATGTCTTCGCGGAGAATATTCGCAAACGTGGCGTTCCGGTTCTTACCCTTGAACGGCGTCGTGCCATAAAGCATTTCGTAAATCAAAATGCCCAGCGTCCACCAGTCCACAGCGCTAGTGTGGCCGCTGCCCTTGATAACCTCAGGCGCAATGTACTCCTCAGTGCCGACAAACGAGTTGGTGCGGAAGTTGGCAATGCACGACTTGGTGTCAATGGTCGGAAGCGACGTCGTGCTAGTTCCGTTTTTGCCAACAATCATCGTGGGTTTACCTCCCGTGTCGGACTGCTTAGACAGATCAAAGTCTGAAAGCATAATGTGGCCTGACTGGTGAAGAAGAATGTCTACTTTAGTTAGTACTGCTCTAAAAAAAAAATAATAATAAAATAAAAAAAATAAAAGACAGAAAGGATAGTACGTACTCTCAGGCTTCAGATCACGGTAGATGAAGCCCATCAGGTGCAGGTACTCCAGAGCCGCCGTCACCTCGGCCGCATAAAAGCGCGCATCCTCCTCGGGAATGCACTTTCCGGGTCTCGTTTGCAGGGCACGGAAAAACTCGCCGCCCATGCAGTATTCCATACACAGGTATAGGTAGTCCTCCGACTGGAAGGAGTGGTACAGCGTGACGATAAAGGGATGGTTGCTGGTGGCCAGAATCTCCTGTTCAGCAAGGGCGCGCTTAATCTTGTTACGCTTAATCATTTCCTTTTTGCTCAGGACTGTAGGGGGTTAGTTGATGCATCGCAGTAACCAAAAGAATTAAAAAGAAAAAGGAAAAGGAAAAGAGAAAGGAAAAGAAAAAGGAAAAGAAAAAGAAAAAGGAAAAGAAAAAGGGAAAAAAAAAAAGGAAAAAATTAACATACCCTTCATGGCATACAGTCGGTTGCTCTTCTTTTCGCGCACCAGATACACCTTGCCAACGTCGCCCTTTCCAATCAACTTGATCTTGTCAAAGCTCTGGGGTCCAACCTCAACGTCGCGCACCTTGATAGAATTAGAGCTATACGTGCGTCTAAATCCCGCTGCTGACAATCTAGCAGGCGCAGCAGGCAAAGCGCTCAGCTCGTCGGCATCGGGCACGGACAAGCCGTTGGAAGGGCCTGCCGGCGAGCCAACAGGCGGCGTCTCAGAGTCGGGAAAGCCAACCATGTTGCCATCATGTACCAATGGGTCCTTGCCCATCTCGGCCGTCGATGGCCGATCGGCCGTGCCGTTCTTGAACATGCCGTGGGCGTTGGGTGCGCTAGCCACGCGGCGCAGTTTCCGGGCCAGCTCCTCCTTGTTGGCGGCGGTCGCCTGGTCGGCAGTGACGGGCTCACCGCCCTCGGGGCCGACAACCTTGAGCTCAGGAGTGTCTGGCGGACTAGGGGGCACAGAGCCGTCATTGTGGTGGCGCAAGCCCGGCTGGCCCTGGTGGGCAAAGTATGGATTCGCGTGGGCCGTGGGGCTCAGCGACTCGTCTAGCGGGTGGCCCTCACTAGCAACAGTCTGTGAGCGCAAGCGTCCCATGGTGAAGAACTTTGTGTGGCGGAAGGTTGACTTGGACGAGGGCGACGACGATGATGTGTCGGTCCTGGGACTGGGAGCATCGTGGTGAATGGCCTTTTCCTTTTCGTTTGGCGAGCCGGTGCTGCTGTGGCTGATGCGAAAGAAGTTGCGGATCTTTTGCGGCAGCGGACCATTGCTGCTAGTAGTTTTTGTGGATGGCATTTTTTTTCTCGGTGCGGTGCGTACGGGACGCTGTGTTTTAAAGACGAAGTTGAGAATGAGGGAAAATGAGCCGATTGAATCCAACCAAGTCAAATCGAGTCAAATCGGGGTTGGTTTGATGGGGTCGATCGGATGTTTGTCAGCTGGACAGACGACTAAAGCGACGAGGCTCTAGAAAGAAGCCACGAAGTAAGGTGAAGCAGAAAGGCAAGACGAAGCAGAAAAGATTCAAGCAAGTGCGATTTCCATATCCCAAGGGCGCATCAATTGAGAGTCGTGGTTGTTGCGATTGTCGCGGATTGGTGTTGAGTTATGCTAGGTTAAGTTGTGACGTGTGTGCGTGCGTGCGTGCGTGCGTGAGAGTGAGCGTGCTGCTGTGCGTTTCCGTGCGTGCTATAATGTGCTCAGTAACTTTTATTTAATCGCAGTGGATTCAGAGGGTAAACGTAGGACGTGTGCTCTAAAACGGCGACAACGAGACCAGGTTGGAAAACACAATCAAGCCGACAGCGAGAAACAAAAGGAACAAGACAAAAAAAAACAAAGAAAAGAAAACAAGACAAGACAAAAATAAGTATAGCAGATACAGTGAAAAAAAAAATTTATGATGGTGGAAGAAAACAGGATTAAAAGAAGAAGAAAAAAGTCGCAAGATAAAAGAGAGAAATAAAAAAGACGACTAAAAGAAATAAAGCACTACTTTGTGCTGCGGCTAGCCAATATGCAGTCCAGTTAAAAAAAAAATAAAGAAGAAAAATAAAGAAAAAGGAAAGAAAAAGAAAAAGAAAAAAAGTTACGTGGTAGCGAATTTCCGCAATAGATGCGAAATGCAGCACAGAAGCCGAGAGCAATGAGGCAGAGCAAGAAGCAAAAGCGCAGGGCAGGGTAGGGCAGGAGCGCAGAACGCAGAACGCAGAACGCAGTGTTTTAATAACAGAGAGGGAAGAATTGGCGGCTGAGATCGTGACTTTGACGAAAAGGGAGAGAGAAAAAAAAAAAAAAAAAAAAAAAAGAAGAAAAAGAAAACAATGCAATCAGCAATAAAAGGTGGCGAAATGGGCGCAGAATGCAATACAGGAAGCTTTGTTGAGCTCCTCTTCTTCAACTGACAAGGACATTAACCGACTGATAAGTTATAGTTACAGTTGGAGTTGAAAGCATAAAGCAGCCCAATCTTTCCTGGCAGGCGCTCAGCTCCAGACCCTGTTCTTCTTCTTTGCTTTACCCTCTATTATTCTTGGCTCGCTGCTTGGCTTTTCTTCCTTCTGTCAAGAGAATTTCCGTCCTGACAAGAGAATTTTTGGGAGAGGCACAAACACTGCCAATTTACCAATCGATTCGGCAGGTCATGTTTTCTTGTTTCTTGTACCTGTCCTAAATTTTTTTAGCTGCTGACGTTTTCACTGGTAGCGGTGATTCATGTCTATGCTAGGCTTAGCAGGGCTAAGATGGGGGGCAAGGGTCAGATTGGCGCTGACGACTAGCCAAAAATGGATAGACAAGCACCACTTTAGTTCTATGCGGCAGGCTGCCGTTTGCTAAAATACAACCTTCAAATGGGCTTTGTAGCTTGAGACAATCTTTTTGTTTGTTATACAAGTAAAATCTAGAACTCATTCGTACTCGCCCGTTCCGAACGCTTATTGAACAGGGCAGCAGAAGCTGAAAAATAAAAAGTAGGTTAAAACTACCATGGGGGAAGAACTCAAACACAATGTGAAGCCAGGCTGCAAGATTAAGGCAAAAAGTGAAGAAGAAAAAAAAGCCGAGCCCTGTCTTTTGCTGTTTTGGAAGAAAAGAAAAAAGAAAAAAAAAAAAGAAAAAAAAAAGGAAATGCTACTGCCAGCTAGGCCTGGAAACACGCAAAGGAAGCCAAGGCCAAGGTCAAGTCGCAGTTGCAGGCCCTGGATTAGACAAAACGCCAAACCCGAAGAAAAAAAAAAAAGGAACTTGTTGCCCTTGGGGGGTCCTCAAGGCGCTCCCCTTGCGCAGCTTTTTTTTATACTACTAGTACTACCACTACTACTATTACTACTACTACGTACTACTTGTAAAAAAAAAAAGCCAGTGAGGCGCAGTCGCCACTTGCCATTTCTAACCAAGCCGGTCCAAATCGGCTGCCGCTAACATTTCTTTTTTCTTTTTGTTTCAAGCCTGCTATCCCCCCCCCCCTCCCCCCCATCCTAAGCTGATCAAAGTCGGCCCCATTTTCTGCATCTTTCTTTTTTTAGTGCACCATTGTAATTTCGCATTTCTCGGCGCGGAAGAGGAAAGAAAGTATATATATATTCCCAATTTTTCCGCATTCCTTACACTCTCCGTCGGCCGTGAAGCTGATTTGCTCATTCCTGGACTTTCTTTCTCCGTCTTGAATGTCTACGCAGCAGAATAAATCACCGGTTCCAAATTGTTCCAGGCCCTGTTTCTCTGCTGATCCCATCTATATGCGTGCATGGCATAAAATACTACTAGCAAGCAGCACACATTGCACAACCAAAATCAAGGACTCTTTGTCAGTTATTTCAGAACCTTTTTTTTTCATTTTTTTTTTTCACTTCGGGCTCTCTTTGGGGGCCGCAATTTGCCACTCTTCAAAGCAATACAATCTTATACTTGTAGAGCATGAGCATCCCTTCGTAATAAAAGTTCGTGACTGCCGTGGCTTCTTCCCGCAGTTGCCGTCTTTTTGAAAGTTAGATTTCTAATCCACACATGTCGACCCATGGGCGGCGAGCATGTTTGGTGACGAAAGGTACGCTGTTGGCTCTTTCCGTTTTTTTTTGTCCGGATTGCATGGACGGGGCATCTTATATGGCGCATAAACATTAACACAACATCTTCGTCATTGCCCATTGTCTTTGGCTTTCTTGGATAGTTTGAGGGAGGTACCTCGATCTCCAGGGCAAAGTTCACCAAAGATGTATACCCGTGGCACTTTGTATGTAATTCCCAAGTTCTTGCCTTCGCTTGAGCTTCCCGGCTTGGCCCTGTCGTTGATTATGCACCCACCATCATCAGCAAAAAGAGCAACGCAATTACCATCTTTCGATCAAGGTCAGTAAGCATACTTGTACAATGTGGTAGGCACGGCGCAAGACTTAAGCCGCCACCTTCCTGATTCGGCCGTGCGATGAGACGAAGAAGAATCGAAGCTTGCCTTGTGTCCTTCTTTTTTTTTCTCTTCTCAACAATAAGAAAAGTTTCTTGGAATCAAATAATTCACTCAGACCAAATTACATACAACAAACATCCCACAAGTAGCGCGGGGAGGGGGGGGGGAGGAACTGGCTTGTCAGCCTTGGTTTGCGGTTTGCGGGGAGTCACAGCAAAAGTGTGGAGATGCAGGATAAGGATGAGTGGGAGACCCAGTACAATCCTCTTTTACCTTGTTTTGAGTAGTAAGTAGTACTTGTACATGCTTAACCAAACGATAATGAAAGGTCACATGCATAAGTCGCCCGGCAATAATCAAAAGAACAAGACAAGGAAGTAAAGAGCAAGGCGTGATCTGCAAACAGCCCTTGAACTCTGAAGAAAAAAAGAAAAAGAAAAAAAAAGAAGAAAAAAAACCTGTGGTTTCGGGCCTTCTCTATTCTTGCCCCAAAAAACTCCCAATATAGCGCAGCCAAAACGCACGAGTACTACTACTGACTGTACTATTTTCAATACGAAATCACAAGCTCGTCCATCCCATCCCGCTCCTTTGTCCTACCCTACAAGTGCCTCCACCCAAACGCAACATCGCCCAAAACTCCGTGCCTGCTTATGGACTGAATGTGGCTGACATTTGCACAACCTGATCTATTAATATTAATATTAATATTAATACTACGGAGTATATTGCCGTTCTTTGTGTTGCTCAAGTAAGTGTGTAGTGGGGCCCACTACTGATACAGCAGTGCTTAAATCTTCCAATCGTCGTCGTTGATGCAGTCTGACATCACTATTATTTCTTTCTCGTTTGTGCCGTAATCACGTGGCCATCCTCAGCTACGAATAATTTTTTAATGAATGCAATGACTAACCCTAAACGCCATAACGCTACACCCAAAATATTCTAATATACGTGTGATATGTGTGCCATGCTCGCTCCTCTACTTTAATATCGTCTTCGCCTCTTCATCTGCCGGGATTTCTGGGAGATTGGCCATAACCTTTGCCATAAACTTGCGCAGTCTTCTCGTGCGCGCCTTGTTATCCGCCACGCTCTCTAACCCTTGGTTGCGGATATCCGGGGTGACCTGGTTCCCGTCCGAGTCAAACAGGTAATCCGGTAGCGGCTCTCCAATGCGCAATACCTGTGGCCCCTGATTATCCGGGTCATGGACTGGCCCATCGCCCATGTGCCAGCTCATTGGAACCATGTGGTCTTCCTCCATATGCCCCCTCAGCTCCTTGACAGAATCAAACTCTCTGCCCACGCCCTTCTTATCCCCTTTTGTATCGGCACAACCCGTCCATAGACACGCGCACTTTGTGCTAGCAAAAGTAGCAGTAGTAGTAATACCCTCGCTCACTGCCATCTTCCTCTCCAACCGCCGCATATGCACAATCTCCACATGCCTCCGCATCGTGTCCATGTTGAACAGCTTCGCCGGACAGCTCTGCCACTCGCACACAAACTCCAGGTACTGCGGACGCAGCTGCGTAAAGTACTGCCACGTGCGCGTGATCCGCCCGCGTGGCGCACTCCCCCGCCGGCCGCGCGTTGCCACATTCCGCACCCGTCGCTCTGGGGGTTCTGCGTCCACAAAGGGCATTCCTGACGAACGGCTGCGCACAGAACGGCCGCCGGCGCGCGAGAGTCGGCACTTTGTGGCTCGGGCGGCAAGTTTGGCTTCTTTTTCTTCCATGGCTGTGTAGTCTTGGACGTGGTTGCGCTTGGATTCTGCTGAGATATCAACCGCTGGTGCTGCTTTCCGCGGTGATGACACGACAACCACGACGGGCTTTGGTCTCGGTATATGGGGTAGAGAGTTGGCAGTGGGCTCCTCTATAGCAGGTAACGGCGCTATGGTTTCTCTTGGTCTGGTGCTCGTAGGCGTAAGTGGCTCTTCCTGAACACTCGGCCGGCTAACCACTCGGCGCTTCAGAGGCCGTTCCATAAGCTCATCGTCTTCCATGGCGTCCTTTCCCAGCGGGATATCAAAAATCTTCCTCCGACTCTGCTGGTTGGCCGGCAACGCAACTATTAATTGAGAAGCCGATGCCGGTGTTCTCTGTTTTGGCCTTGGCGTTATGGCAGCAGGTGTTCTAGTAGTAAGACTAGTAGTATTTGCCGGGCTCGCTAATGGTGTCGTCGTAGAAGCAGTATTCACTCCGTCAAGCTCCCGAGAAACAGTCAAAGACGGCGGCCCGGCAAGTATCGCCGGTACATGTGGCACAGCCGGCTTTGCAGCCTTGGGCGCCTTCCACCATTGCAATTTCGTCTGAACCAAGTTTTGCTGTGTTTTTTTTGCTGATGTTGGTGTCGATGCTCCCGACAATGTCATAGGCGTCATCGTGACCGCCGACTTCTTTTTCTTTAATCCAGCTTTTCGTCTCTGCTGTCGAGACCGAATAAATAAGGAGAGAAAAATGAAAATAAAAGGTCAGGTGACCTGGGTCCGGCCGCCGCTAAACTCGGCCAATCAGCGCCTAGGTCCGCTCAAAATACCGGTGCGGGTAGTTGCCGTTCGCTTTTGGGGCTCTGTGGCCCAGAAATTCAGCTAGCAATTACCAAACTGGGCAGGCGCGGTGCGCTTCACTGCACAACAAAGAGTGAAGAGAGTCTTTTATCTTTTCGACGGTTTTTTTGTGAGGTGCAGATGCAACTTGACTAAGAGATTAAAAAAAAATCTCCCAAAATATTGGTTGGGAACACAGGAAAAAATGTTTGCGCGATTGATAACTAAATTCGAAGTAAAATAAGACGTGCAACTTGAGTCCTGTCCCAGGAGGTGAGAGCCGTCGTTGAAAACGTCACGTGATACTATGCTCCATTGATATTTAAATGTCACGTGGCCGTGTACCCTTGTCAGTCCATTATCACGATGACCTCGGGCTCCGTTTGAACGTTCATGTATTGGTATGATTCAACTATCGAGTCACCCACTAAGGATTATGAACATGATCTTGAAACATCTTATCAGATTGCCAGATATATATCCAGAAAAAAAAAGTAATCACTCTGCCTTCAGACACAGCTTGCAAGCACACACTTGCCGGAGGTGCACTTATCCTGTACACTGTCCGAAAAAGAAAATTCCCAAAAAAAAATATAACACAAAGTCTATCCAACTCTTGCGCCACCAACGACACTTATATGAGTGCCCATCAGCGTCTCTAGTATCAAGTCGGAGCACCTAGGGATGGAGAAGCAGTAGGCATTCTGTCTCCAGTCCCAGGGCCCGGAAGTGCCGTCGAAATATATGGGCGTATTTCCGGGCACGGCTCCTGTTTTGCTCTCCATACTCTTCCCTCTTTCTCCTCCTCCGCCTCCGCCTCTACCTCCACCACATTTTCGATTGTCCCACTCCTTGTTTTCCCTCCGTGTGTCCTGACATGCGGCTATGAGCTGCATGTAGCCCGGACCGGCCATGTACTGATACCACAGCCCGAATCTCTTCAGGACGATGTCTGCGCAGTATCGTCGCCTGTGGCCCCAGGGAACACGTCCGCCGCCTCGCCAGCCTTGATCTGCTCCATCGTGAACCCGGCCGCCAGCGCCAGTCTCTCCGCCTCCTTCTTCTCGCGCAGCTTCTCCGTCTCCTTGCGCAGCTTCTCCAGGTTCCACATCTCGTCGTTCTCGTCGTCCGATGCTGCCTCGATCTCGTCTTCCATGCGCCAGCTGCCGCTCTCGAAGAGCGCACGACCAGTCGCCTCCTTGGCCTTCTTCGCCTGATCCTCGGCCGTCTTCTTGTCCAGACGCTCCTTCTTCCACTTGGCGAACGACTCGGGCGTCACAGGCGTCAGCGTGCCGGTAAGCTTGTGACGTTCCGACTCCAGGAACTCTTCCAGCGTCAGAGTCTTGAGAGGAGACTTGTCCATGAGGGCCTTTTCGGCAGCGCGCTGCTCCTTGGTCTTGAGAACGAAGCTATCCTAGATGTTAGTCTCTGTACATGCATAGCTATAGCTGGCCATTTATTGTCAAAAGTAACGTACCCCGGAGGAAGAGCATGCTTGTACATGCAGCTGTCGCCGCCGTTGGGGCAAACCCAGAACCAACCATATTTGCCGTCCTCAATGGCCGAAATAAAGTGCTTGCACACCTTGTCTGTGGATGTCCGTTGGTTGCCCTTCTTCGACAACACGACGGACCGCAGCTTCTCCTCGTCCCAGTCAGCCGAAGTCTCGACCTTCTTCTCCTCCTCCTCGTCGGCGCGGGTATCCGTGTACAGACTGCGCTTTTCGACCTTGCGCTCAATCGTCGGGTCGTGTGAGAACTTGCACTTCTTGCCCTTCTCACAGTTGCCCTTTTTGAAGAATATACAAAGCACCGTCTTGGGGTCGACACCAAACGGCACCTTTTGTATCTGCACCGGCTTGTTCATCATAGCCTCATTCTCCAATTTGGCAGCCTCGGCTGCCCTCTTTTCTCTCTCGCGGGCAGCCTTCTCAGCTTCCTTCTTCTTCTGCTCCGGCGTACCGCTGGCCTTGGCGCTGGCTGCCAGCTGGGCAATGTGACGCTGGGCAACACCACCCTTCTTGTTCTTCATACCAAAGGTCTTGTCATCGACAGCCTTCTTGGCCACCACGGGCTGCTTCTTGGCCTTGTCATTCTTGCCGCCCTTGGGAGCCATGATGGGCGAGGAACAAGTAGTGGCGATTTGGTTATATAAGTGGCGTGGGAGGTTCGAAAGAAAATTTCAAGGAAATTTGAATTTAAAAATGTCGTCGAGTTTGCGCCGTCGATTCTAATAAGATGTCGTCGAAATAAATAAATAAAATTGCTCGGATTCGATTATCGTCGTCGTGGTACCGCCGCTCGATTTTGCACAAAAGGATTTGTGGATTTTTTTCGACTCAAAAGTCTTGATGCGAGACTCTACACCAAGTAACTTTCTTCTATTTTGCAAACCCACATCTAATTGATGGTGGGGGACCTTTGATTTTTTTTTTCTAGCACAGTACAGCTCACCAATACCGTCATAGAAGGATGCAGGTCACGTGCTAGCATGCCTGCCTCTGGCAGCTGGTGCCAGCTGCCAGCAAGGCCTACGTCAGCCGGAATCCAATTGCTCGATTAAGATCGTGATTGTTAGAAGCTGTCCATCTGTCCAATTCCACCAAGTATCGCCTTGAATTCTTGCTTGGTTTCCCCCACAACTCGACAGTTTTTTCTCCATTTTTAGCTTCACAAGCTTCTAGTATGACTGCGCTACTTCCTTTTTGCTCAATAATGCTGAAAATAAAGCTGACACCTTTGCAACTTTAGCTGAACCCTCTCCTGCGCATATCCCGACCTTAACCCTCCGTCCTGTTACAATACCTTTGTCTTCATCATGATTTCCGATGGCGATCTCCACTCTCTGGCTGTCTTCCTCGGCTCGGCTGCCATGATTTTGATTGTCGCATACCACTTCCTCGAGGTCAACTCCAAGAAGCAGGCCGTGATTGTCAAGCCCGAAAAGAACTAGATGTCGCAAATCGCTATACCTATACTAAGGTGCGGAACCGGCTCGAGTCTGCAGCCAGCCTATAGCGACTCTGGTCAGGCAAAGGCCTGCTCCTGGCCTGCGCCTCAATGCGCTTCAAGCGCCGATTGCGCCTTCGCTGATACCGACCCTGATATCGTCACAATCAGCTGCGGCGCTGAGTTGCATTGTCTTTCTGCTTTACTTCTACCCGCTCAGAAGCAGCAGTATCAAACGTATTTTTGCCATAATTTGTGCGCGCAACAATCCATTTACACTTTGTTTCAAAACGATACCCCCAAGAGAAGATGGTGCTCTCAATAACCGCGGTTAGAAGCTCTGGAAGCACGTTGGTTCATTGAAAATGGACATGGCCCTCTGTATATTAGAAGAATAGTTTCTGGTCAGGATGGATCAATTGCACATATCTAAATGTATATCTAAATGTCCAAATAGCAGGTTTGGGTGTATTGCATGAATGTTTAGTGCACGTCATGATTCTGAGTTTAAATCGCCAGTAGTACAAGTACTCTGTAGTAACATACGTAGTATAAGTTGGCACTTCTCATACGAAGGGTTAGGGTATATCAAAAGCGTATCCAACTTAATACGGAGTAAGAAGTCTCTCAGTATCTTTAGGGTTATAACAAGTGAGAAAAAAAGAAAAGAGAAAAGAAAAAAGCTCCATCTTCAGTCACGTGTCGTCGCGTCGTGTAGAAGACAATAGAAGCAAGGCTTTAATTTACTACGGAGTACAGTAAAACCCCTTGTTGGGGGGTATCCTGCATGCGCCACTGCCTGAAAGAAAGCCCAGCTGCTGACTACTGCGCCGCACGGTGCCCCCTGGTCACATTGCACTAGCAAATTCATTTGTAAAACTAGTGCACGCCCGTTAGTAGTCAGCGCGAGTCACCACTCGTGTTGTGCCAACTTTTGCCTTTTCGCAAAGCCCCTTTCCCTGTTAAGCTTATGACCCATCTATTCCCTGGCTTGGTACCTGCCAGCACTAAGGCTTGTCTCGCTCTTCTGTTGTGCTTTGATACATATTTCTCTCTCTTCGCAACCTTTTCTTTCTCATCTTCTTTCATTCTACATCTCGCCATCAACCTGCAAGACCATCCATCCAACAACCCACCAACTTCTGTCACCCATAGCGAGCATCTCGGAGACTTTCCTACCAATTCATTTCTTTTCCTAATTTTTCTTTCTTTCTTTCTTTTCACATTAATCTTCCATCACACGATTATCCTATCCATCAATCGCGATACTTAGCTGTTTTCGCGCATCCTTATCACAACAACTCTCTACGACCTTTTCATCCACCAACCATCCACAATGTCTGCTCTTCTCGACAAGTCTCTGGACGAGATCGCCTCGTCTGGCAAGAAGAACAACAACAACAACAACAACAACAGCAACAGCAACAACAACCGCCGCCGTGGCCCTCGCCGCTCGGGCGCTTCTCGTCCTACCACCGCGCCCACTGGTGGTATCCAGAAGAACTCCAAGCCTGCTCGTCAGGCTCCGGCCAAGTCTAATGCCAAGGCCACCCAGGTCAAAGCCACCGTTAACTCTGACAGCAAGGTCATTGTGAGCAACCTGGTATGTCGCCTACTCTTCCAAATTCTGGTTAATTGACGCGTTGAATTGCTAACCAATCAAATCAGCCCAAGGACGTTACTGAGCAGCAGATCAAGGTATGTTTCCGGTGAAGTCCTATCAAGGCTCGCGGGCATTTTGACTGCTCTTTATTCTGTATCATTTATTTGATATTCCCAAAACATCTACGTATGGACGATGCCTCCAGCCATAAGCGATCTGGGTTACCTCCCCCTCAAATCACCAAATCGTCCGTCATTTTCGCAACCTGAAATCGGCCCTGCGAACAAAAAGACGTCGTATCGATTACCCGCTATATCAAACGCCCCGGCAAACAATCACTCATCAGATTGAGGACAGCTCGCTGCGAACCGGCCTGGTCAGCCATCGCTATGTAGAAGAGCGTCTTGATGCTGCGATTATTGTCTCTTGAATGGGCTTTAGTGGTGTGATGGTATAATTCCCAACGCTTCATGGAGATGACTTGGGCTCACAGAGTCACTATTCTTTCCCCAAGTTTAGTGGCTGCTGCGCCCCGCCGAAATGCGCATACGCGAATGTTTTTGCTGTACCATGCGATAGCAACAAAATACTCGCCCTGGATTCCTGATTGGATGGATTCTGAACGGTTACGCTTGTTCCAATTCTGGCATTAATCGCTTGTTATGCCTACTGAGAGAGGGGTATACGATTATTTGATATTGCTGGGTGAATATCAAATAGCGATTTAAACTATGCCTACAGTCTTTTCAAGTCTGGTGACGACTTGATTGGCGGGTTGAACAGGATTCAGGGTCGAACTCTCGCGGTCACATCATTTCTACCTTTGATGCCGCCGCATCGCATCGCATGGTCAGCACGGCGGTCAATTATTTCTGCATCATGCTGCAGATCCTCGACGAACGGTCATGCCGACTTTCAAATGTCCCTCTACGAATACGATGCTTTCGAGCCAATATCTTGGTTTTACTTGGAGACCATCCTTCCGGCATACTAACCCGCTTTATTTAGGAGTACTTTGTCCAGGCTGTTGGTCCCATCAAGCGCGTTGAAATCTCGTACGGCCCCAACTCGCAGAGCCGTGGTATCGCCAATGTCACATTTTTCAAGGCCGACGGCGCCACCAAAGCCTTCAAGACCCTGAACGGTCTTCTGGTTGATGGCCGTCCCATCAAGATTGAGATTGTCGTTGGTGCTGCTAATGCTGCTAACGTGATCCCTCCCGTTAAGTCACTCGCGGAGCGTGCTTCGTAAGTCTTCTTTTTTCTTCTACCTGACTAATTCTCAACTAAAGCTAACCTTTTGTGCAGCCTGCCCAAGAACAACAAGGCCCAGCCCAAGTCCGCTGCTGCTGACAAGAGCAAGCAGGACAAGAGCAAGGCCAAGGGCAACGCCCCTAAGGCTGCTGCTGGCTCTGACACCAAGGGTCGCAACGGTCGCCGTGGCCGTGCCCGCAACAGCAACAGCAACATTCGCCCCAAGAAGACCCAGGCTGAGCTCGATCTGGAAATGGTCGACTATTACAAGCAGGCTCCCGCTGCCGATGCTGCTGCCGCCCCCGCCGCGGCTCCTGCGGCTGCTCCTGCCGTTAACGACACTGCCATGGATGACAACATCATGTAAAGTGGTGACGCTGTATAGCTGATCACCTTTTTTCTTTTTTATATCCTCTCGGCTTTCGTTCGTTTATGCTTGCGGCCGGCCTGCTCGTCACTCTTCTGCTTCGAGAGAAGTTTTGCGTCTCACAGTCTGTTGAATCACAACAGTTTTGTGTTTTTCTCCTGTTCTATTCTTTCCCTCTTTTTTTTTTGCGACTTCAAATGTTTTCTATTTTTTCTTACATATGAAAAAAAAACCAACCAAATCAATTACGGAACAAGAGGATGGACTTGTTTCGGTAACTGGGGGAGCTGCTCACTTATTTTCATTGTTATCTTTTCTTCGTTTTACTTCTGGGCCTGGGATTCGATTTATTGTTGGGGGTTTGTCTTTTGGGTTATCTTTATTATTGGTTATCAACGCTTTTTATTTTTTTTTTTTCTTTTACTCAGCTCTTTTATTTCTTTTAGCCATGAACATGAACACAAAAAAAGTTGGAAAATAGCATTTGACATGACGTATGTTGGCCTTTTAAAGTTTATGAAATGTTTAGAAGTATTTGGGAATTTCGATTTAGAAGAGATGTCCCTTTTTGCGTTTGTGCTACACCGGTGGTAATACAGACTGTTCTTGTGACAATGCACGAGATGGGGCAGAATGTTGTCGTTTGGTGGGGGATGTTTGCCAATGCATTGTTTTCTTTTCAGCTTGCTGTTTAATATCAAAATATTAACCCACCATTTTCAAACCAAGCATTACTATGTCTAAGCGATAGACGAAGAGTAGTAGTAGTAGTAGTAGTAGTAGGTGTGGTTGGGTATGAGGCAAAGAGAAAAGTAGTTGATTATTTTTTATGTTGTTTCTATTTTTTCTTTTACTTGGCCTCCTCGGCAGCAGGCGTAGCCTCCTCCTCGCCCTCCAGAGCGGGCATACCCTCGTCATCGCTGCCATACTCCTCCTCATCGTCGTCGCCCATGGGAGGACCGCCAGCCAGCTTGGAGAAATCCAGGCCGCCAAAGTCGCCGCCTGTAAAAAGAAGAAATCATGGTTAGTCGTTGATGTCTGGGCGTTTCGTGTATGAGACGGAAAACAAGAAAGAAATATAGAGCAAGACTTACCCATGCCGCCCATGCCAGGCATACCAGGCATACCACCCATACCACCCATACCGCCACCCATACCACCCATACCGGGCATACCGCCCATACCACCGAACTGCGAGAAATCGTCCTCGGGGGCCTCGTTCTGCTCATCCTCATCCACCCACTTGTCAAAGTCAGTCTTGAGGAAGTGCATCTTGGCCTTCTCCTTGAGCAGGCGCGGCCAGTACTCCTCGCCGAGCTCCTTCTTCTGCAGCTTGAGCTCAACGTTCTTGGCGGTGTGGTTGATCTTGCTCTCGGCGGGGTCGATCTCGGCATACAGGGTCAGGTCGACCGTGTACGTCTTCTTGAGGGTAGCCGAAGTGCCCTCGAACTTGACGCCGGTGGCGCTCAGGTCCAGCTTGAATTGCGACGCGGGCACGTCGGGCACCGAGATGGTCAGGTAGACAAAGTTCTTGTCGGCATCGGAGGCCGAGGAGCGCTGGGCCCAGAGAACTAGAGAGCGGGCGAATGGGTTAGCAAGGGCGTCGGGTGGGTGGTAGAAGAAGGGGGACGCGGATGTTGTGATGCAGTCTTATTGGCGGGGACCCATGGCGAACAAGGCTGACGGGTGGGAACCACACCAAGCAAGCCTAAGCCGACACGTCGGTACAGAAGAGCATGGCGTGGCATCGCGTTACATGGGATAGCATGGGATAGCATGGCATGGCATGGCATAGGATGGCATCGCCAGAAAATGAATGCGACAGCGGCTCCAAACGAGAGCAACAGAAAATTAAAAGGTACGTACCTTCAGGAGTGAGAGACATGGTTAATTGTGGTGTGTGGTGAGAAGTTGTTGCGTAGAAAAATTAAGAAAAGAAAAAGGAAAAGAAGAGGAAAGGAATAAGAAAAGCTGCTAGAAGCAAGGTTAGCTAGGATTTGTTAGACAAGGCTCCAGGAAAAAAAAAGTGGCCGCGCCAGCGTGCAGTAAGTATAGCAAGCAAGGTGCAGTGAGTGACGATGCGGGGCGGAGAAAGGCAATGCGCTGGAATTAGGCTTAAAGCAAGGCTGCACTGCACAAAAGGCTCTATATGTAGAGGCCTTAGCTTTAGCTCAGCTGGTTTTCAATGTAGTGCTACTCTGGTGGGGGGGCATTTCGTAGAAGCTGCCAGAAACACCCGGAACTTCTTCCTTCTATGCTCAAACCTTTAGGCGGCTGATAGCCTGCAGCCTGTTGGGTCAGCTTTCGGTGGCGGGGCCATGATGAGAATGACCCTTTCCCTAACCTCGGATCTCAATAGGGTTAAAGAGACTGGTGGGGGGGCCTCTAGCAAGTCGTCGACGTAATTGAAGGTTTCCGTTGCTTTTTACAGCCAACCAAAAACCAAAACCACAAATCGAAATTCCAACGGCTTTGCCCTTAATTTGTAACGACGCGACGATAAAACAACCTTGATTTTTTCTTTTTTTCTTTTTTTCATATTTCTTTTGTATATACTTTGCACGATTAGAGTCAGTTATTTTTTGTTATCAATATCATCTTTGTTCCAGACGGCTTGACCGACTTGCTTGTTCGATATCGATAACGTCGTCTGATTGATTTGACGGGATAACGCGGCAAGGCTACCAATTAGACGCCTGATTTCGTACACTCTGAAACAACGGCCATATCAGTTCTTTGGCTCTATTCCGACGTCCGATAGCCAATCTCTCGGCCCGATAGTAACGACTCGTCCCGATACCACTCATCTCGATACCACTCGTCCCGATACCACACATCTCCGGCCACCATGGAAACCATCAAGGCCCTGTTTGCCAAGCCCGACCCACAAGCTGAGGTACTTCCGCTTCTACCCCTCTTGCGATATCCTTACAACCCACTAACACCCCCTGCTGTAGACGCGCAAATGGTCTCTCTCTCTGCGCTCGCAAATCCGCGCTCTCGACCGCACCATTACCTCGTGCAACCAAGCCCAAGCCAAAGCCAAAATGCTTATCATCCAAGCCGACCGACGCGCCCGTCGCGACCCCACGCGCGCCAAACAAGCCGCCCAGGAAGCCCGCGAAATGGCCCGCGAAGTCGTGCGCATCCGTCGCGACACCCAGCGCACCATCACCATCAAGGCCCAGGTCAACTCGACGCTGCTCAAGGTGCAAGAGGCCCAGGCTATGCGCAAAGTTGGCGACAGCATGCGCGTCGGCACACAGGTCATGCGGCAGATGGGCGTGCTGGCCAAGCTGCCCGAGACGCGCGCCGAGGCCATGAAGTTTATGATGGAGTTTGAGAAGAACGCCGTGGCTACCGAGATGGCCGACGAAATCATGGATGACATGTTGGACGGCGTCATGGACGATGGCGAGGAAGTCGACATTGGCGAGAGCGAAATCGATCAGGTCCTGGCCGAGGTGCTCAAGACGGGCGGCGCGGCGCAAAAGGCCCAGGCTAAGCCGACACCCGAGATGCCGGCCGTGCCGCAGCCGGTGGTGGCAGAGGAGGACGAGGAGGAGGATGAGGACAATGAGGCGATCATGGATCAGATGCGCAATAGGCTAGAGGCGCTGAGGGGATGAGGTAATTCCAAGCATGGTATGGCATGGTAGGGTAGGGTCTGGATACTCTAGCCCAGACGCGTCTTCTGCTTTTTTCCTTTCTGGCGTTTTCTCTTTTGCTTTCCCGTTGTCGAATCTTGTCTTTATGTTTTCTAAGAGGGTTTCTTTTTTTTTTTGGGGGGGGGGGGGGG
>LKBB01000249.1:8905-20007 GCA_001513885.1 Thielaviopsis musarum
CCCCAAATCACTAGCAATTAATTTCTTGCCTCCCTTTTCCTGTAGCTCCCTTCTTGAAGGACAAAGCTTTGATACTACTAAGTGAGCTTCCCTACAGCTTCAAAATCGGACGGCCGGGCCCGGATCGCCTACGCCCTTCTGCTCCTGCTTCGAGATTGGGCTTGAACACACACGACCAACGATCGGATTGAATGAAGCTCTGATCCAATTATCATCTACTTCTAACCATGAGCTCAACGACGCCCTATTGGGGCGAGCTGCCTCAGCCCAAGTCACGCCAGCAAAGCGAAATGACCTCCGACTCGTACTACAACTACGAAGAAGAGCCGCACTCTACACAATCCCGTGAACTGCCGCAGCCGTCCGGAAAGCGCTCCAGCAAGAGTCAGCGCCATTCAGTTCTGACGCCAACCCAGTTGCAATCGCAGGATCCAATTTCTGAGCTGGGATCGGAGCTGTCTTATCCTTCTCAGCAGCAGTCCCCCACTTCAGCTACATTCCAACAGACCCTAGCACCGCGCCCACCGTCTATGCAGCAGAAACCGCAGAAACAGCCGCATAAGCCGGCACCACTTACGACGGCCTCACCCGAGTTAGTCGGTAGACCTACTACACCTGTAGATACTACTGCCGACGATGTCGAAGCTGCGGAGCGCAGACGCAAGCGCCGGAGCCAGCGCGCCCGTGATTCGCAAAACACCAACGGCGGCGACCTGTCTCCGCTGATCCCCACCTCGTCCTTCAAACCCCGCAGCGCCAACGCCGACGATCACGCCCGCGCCACTTCTCCGACCCCAATTACCAAGACGCGGGTTCGCACGCGCGACCGCATTCGCGAACATGCCTCCGATCACGCCATGGCTCACGACTATCCCGCTTCTCCGGCATCTGGACGTGAAACTAGCCACAACCGCATATACTCACCTACTCCCGGTCATGGGCGCTCGGCCGTACCCGCTCAAGCCCCGATTCCAATGTCGATTCCTACGTCGCCGGCCTCGCAGTCAGTCCGCTCCATGCGCTCGTCGCGTTCAGTGCGATCGCCAATGCCGCCTTCTGAAGTGCACTCGGCCATGCCGCCGTCTGAGGTGTACTCTGCTATGCCTGGCGAGGAGTCGTACATGCACACCGATATGCGCACCGACACCCAGACGCCGCGTCTGACCAGCGCCGCCGAGATGCGTGAGAGCCATGACCAGTCGCAGTTGACTGCGTCTCCGGGCTCAGCAGTGTCGGCTCGCGAAGTGCAGCAGGCCCGACCCGCGCGTAGGGTGGTGATAAGTTCGCCGACACAGTCGCCCAACTCCAGAAAGCAGCCTAGTGCTACGGCATCGCGCAGCCGCAGAAAGTTTGCTGACTCCCAATCTCCCTTACAAAGGCTTGAGCTGACGCTCGACAGTTTGTCAAAAGAAGAGAAACGCGCCCGAGTCGAGGCCGCTGAACGCCGGGCTCGGGAGCGCTCGAATCTGGAGATTGACAAGGTCCATCTTAGCCGCGATACCCCGACGCCCACACAAAGTCTACCATCAGCTCCGAACCCCAACAGCTCCCGCGCCGTCAACATTGGCGGCTACCCATCCCAGACTTCTACCAACTATGGAACGACACCGCAGAAGGCTGCCGCCGAATCCATTGCCTCGACTGCCACGGCAACCACAACGACTCCTGTCCAGGCTAAGCCCGCTTACAAAGCCCCGGTCGCGCAGAGCCCCAGGGAATTACCCCGGCCTGGCCCTGTCACACAGATTCCATCCGAGACAATTGTATCACACAAACGCAGAGCCCCAACAGCGCACCAGCGTGAAGCCAGCGTTGCCGAGGTTATGTATGGAGAAGCAGAGCGTGAGCGTGAGCGTGAGCGTGAGCGTGAAGTAGTGGCTCCGCCGCAGCGCAACAAGAGCTTTAGAGATCGAAAGGTTTCGGCGTCATACGACATGGCCAAGGATGGCGTGGCGACTTCGGGCTCCCGTCGCATTCCTCATGAAGTACCGGTGGAGATGTTCGATATGCCGGATCCCCAGGCTTTCCAGGTTCCTGTGCAGAGGTCGTATCACGAGCTGATTCAAACTCCGGCCATGGTTCCCGTGTACAGAGAAGAGAGAGCTCTGCCGCCGATCCCTGTCAAGGCCCCGGTTGCAGCCCCAGTTTCGGCTCAGGTTCAAGCCCCGTCTCCGGCTCCTGCTCCGGTTTTGGCTCCAGCTCCCATTTCTACTTCAGTTGCGAATACCCCTACCCCTATGAGCCACGCTGCAATTATGGTGCCGGATCACGAGCCGTACATGGCGCCCGCCAACGCGCCTTTTGTCCCTGATCCAATCCTCATGAACCCCCATCAGCCGCCACTGCCGCCTAAGCGGTCGTCTTCGTTTAGCTTTTCGCATACTAGGAAAAACAGCAATAAGCTTCAGAAGGACCCGCCGGGCGACCCGTTTTACCGACTGCGCATGGAATCAGAGAAGCACCATGCGCAAAAGACAGCTACGATGGAGCATACCAACGCCGATGGTTTCACTATGAGTTTCGAAGCAGACACTGCCACGCCTACGCCGCGAGCTCTCCCTCCGATTGGATCGCGCGACCGTTCGCCACACAAGGTTAACTCGGCTACGCAGGGCGGGCCGGCGGATGAATATGAAGCTACGATTGTTGAGTTTGTCAAGTCTATCGTCGACGAGAATTATGCTAGCGACAGTTCTCAGGAGATTGCGCCCCGGCAGCTGCTCAAGCAAAGACAGCAGGAGCAACAAAAGGACCAGGAGCATGAAGAGCACCATCATAGCATATCCAATGTAGTGTTCCGTGTTGGCGACGACCTTAAGCCTGGCTCCGGTCTCTACGAGCCACCCAAGTTTTTGGATGAGTGGCGCAAGGGTACCGTTGGCACTCTGAGCGGGTCGCTTCTGGACTTGACCATGACGCATGAGCAGGAGATGCAGCAGAAGCTTCAGAAGCAGAAGCAGCAGCAGCAACAACAGCAAAGACAGCTAGAACAGCAGCAGCAGCAGCAGCAACAGTACGAGAACGAGATGCAGGATGGCATCTGGTGGGATGGTGGAAAGAACGTTTCTGCCGAGGCGGCTAGAAGACGCGGCAGTTTGTCATCGCGGCCTCGTAGAGCCGAGGCGTTTGATGGCGAGTACGATGATCGCAAGGACGGTGAGTTTGGGCAGCCGATAGGCCGCAGAGTGATGATGCTAACTTGTACAGCTCCGACCAAGTTCCGCCCCCAGTTGCACCTCAAGTGCGGGCCGCTTCTTCGCTACACGGGCATCCGCAAAGAGCGTGTCCCCGGCCGCTTCCGCAACCCTAATGCCATCAGCGCGCAAGACCGCGAGTTCTGGCGCGGAACTGTCATGATTGTCACCAAGGACGATGAGTCGCACTACGAGATTGCACCGACGCTGCGACTGTTTGTGCAGCCGATTGGGCCCTATCACGCCCCTGCCTCGGGTTTCAAGGGCCCCTATAATCGGGACGATGCAATTGCCAGCCACCCCAAGGTCGGGCGGCGCGGCGAGACGCTTTACGTTCGGCCCGTCAGCCAGATTGACAGTGCCAAGGATCTGTCGCGTGATGAGACGGAGAATGGGCTGTATGAGACGAGCCGTACGCTGCGCGATGGAGCCGAGGGCATTACGGAGATCCCCGGGTCGTTCCATGCACGCCGTAAGCAGGTCGAGGTTGACGGCGAGTTTCTGGGCAAGTACAAAGAAGTGCGCGGGTTCCGGTTGCACGCCGAGCGCGGGCTGACGTTTTGGCGGTTCAATATCGAGGTTGAGCTCAAAGACAAAGACCAGCGCATAGCGTATCGGATCAACCGTGGACCGGCCATGGGCTTCTGGGTGCCAGCCAGGGGCCAGCCGATGAACATTATGTTTTACAGCTGCAACGGCTTCAGCACGAGCGTCAAGACGGACGACTTTTGCGGGCCCGACCCGATGTGGCGCGACGTACTCAACACTCACCAGGCCAAGCCGTTCCATGTTATGCTTGGTGGTGGCGATCAGCTGTACTGCGACGTGGTGTCGCAGGAGTGTAGCGGATTTGCCGACTGGCTGGCCATCAAGAACCCGCTGCACAAGCACAAGGCGCCGTTTACACGGGAGCTTCAGTCTGAGCTGGAAGAGTTTTATCTGGAGCGCTACTGCATGTGGTACTCGCAGGGCCTGTTTGGACTGGCCAACTCGCAGATTCCCATGGTCAACATGCTGGACGACCACGACATTATCGACGGCTACGGATCGTACCCGCATCACTCGATGAACTCGCCCGTGTTCAAGGGCCTGGGCGCTGTGGCTTTCAAGTACTATCTGCTGTTCCAGCACCAGAGCGTGGCCGACGAGACGGAAGAGTCGGAGCCGAGCTGGATTCTGGGTGCTGGCCGTGGCCCGTACATTCACGAGCACAGCCGCAGTCTGCTCGTTGACTTGGGTGCTGATGTGGCGCTGCTTGCAGTTGACGGCCGCACTGAACGGACCGAAATTGACGTTGTTTCGGAAGAGACGTGGGAACGAATCATGGACCGCTGCTACCGTGACGTCAAGTCGGGCGAGATCAAACATCTTTTAGTGCTTCTGGGCGTGCCGATTGCATATCCGCGCATGGTGTGGCTGGAGAATATCCTGACGTCGCGGCTGATGGACCCCGTCAAGGCTCTTGGGCGCACACGCAAGTTTGCGCATATGCTCAACAAGATTGACGGCGGTGTTGAAGTGCTCGACGACCTCAACGACCACTGGACGGCCAAGAACCACAAGGCCGAGCGGCGCGAAATCATCGAGCAGCTCCAGGACATTTCCATGATCAAGTCGGTGCGCGTCACGATTCTCAGCGGCGACGTGCATCTGGGCGGTGTGGGCCAGTTCTACTCGAACCCCAAGTTCAAGATTCCCAAGCACAAGGACTTTAGATACATGCCCAACGTGATTTCTTCGGCCATTGTGAATGCGCCACCGCCCAATTTTCTGGCCGATGTGCTCAACAAGCGCAACAAGGTGCACCATTTCGACAAGGAAACGGACGAGAGCATGATTCCTATTTTCACGCACGACGTCGACGGCACACCTCGTAACAATAAGCATCTCCTGCCGCGCCGCAACTGGTGCTCGATTCGCCCGTGGACGCCGGAATCCCCACCGATTTCCACGCCTATGCCGCCGGCCGGCACCGATCCCGCCACGTCACAGCCGCCGCAGCGCCGGCCGAGTCTTCTCCGACGCCTGTCCAACGCCATGCCGTATCGCCGCAAGTCCGTTTCACAGGCCGACGCGGCTGATGCTGTTTCCCGGCCGCCTATTACTACGACGGGCCGTACGGGCGGACTGTTTCGCAGTCTGTCGCAGCGCAGCAATAGAGGACGAGAGCCGGCGGGCAACGAAGCGGCGGATCCCGTGGCGAATGTGAATGCCGGAGCAAACGTGGCGCGGCCGCGGCGGTCGCTGAGTCTGACGCGTATGTTGGGCCTGGGCAAGAAAAAGGATGAGCGCGAGGACAAGGACCAGGACAGACAAATCAGACCCGAAGGCCGGAAACGCGAGTACTACAACTCTCGCGACGACTTTTCGTTTGATGATGCGTACCTGACGTTTCCCGTGCTGGAGCCGCTGGGATCGCTGCCTGCTGAGATGCCACAGCCGGAAAGAGACCATGAGAGTCGAGAGAAAAGTTATGAAAACCAAGAGAGAGGCCATGAGAGTCGGGAGAGAGGCCATGAGAGTCGGGAGAGAGGCCATGAGAGTCGGGAGAGAGGACATGAGAGTCGGGAGAGAGGACATGAGAGCCGAGAGAGAAGTCACGAGAGCCGAGAGAGAAGTCATGATAGCCGTGAGAGAGGCGGGCTGACGGAGGCGCACATGCAGGCCCATTCGCCCATTGAGTACTCCAATGCTCACACGCAGACGGCCCCATCGCTTCTGGCGACAAAACCGACACCCAAGACGCAGGCCGGGCCGTCGGATCCGCGCAACTACGCATACTCGCACGCGGCATCAACCGCCATGGCGTCTCGCAGCGTGCAGCAGAGTTCCATGTACCACTCACAGTCCTCCTTGGGTAGAGACACGTCAACTGTGTACCACCAACAACGGACCGCGTCGCCACTGATACAGTACTACCATGACCGCAGCCGTACCCCCAGCCCCATACGCAGCCACGAGGGCGAGCGTGAGCGTGAGCGTGAACGTGAGCGTGAACATGAACGCGACTCGTTTGCCGACTCGCGCGGATTTTCGATGCACGGCCAGCAGAGCGACGTGTACACCATGACCAACACGTACGACTACGACTACGACTACGACGACAATGATGACGATGGCCAGGCGTCGGATGTGCCGCCGAGCAGCCGCCGCCACACGCGCTCGCAGTCCCGCAGCGACGGCCGGCTGCGTGGTGGCGCGGCCTACGAGCACGACGCCGAATACACGGTCGGCGACGAAGCGCAATTTACGGCGCGGCCAATGCGTGCGCAGACTATGCCGGTGGCTTCGAGGCCGTCTGAAGACGTAGCGGCGCGGCCGTTCAAGCGCTCGCCGACTACGCTGACGGCCCGGCAGCGCAAGCATGCGGCCGAGATGGAAGTTGACCTGCACGGCGCGCTGGATATTTGCCTGCACATGGAAATCAACCCGCTGGATCCGGCGGGGTACACGGTGCCGTACCGGGTTCTCGTGCCGCGGCTGTTCTTTAGCGAGGAGGACGAGCAGGCGCTGCAGGAGCACGAGCGCATTCAAGAGGCGGAAGACGAAGAGGCCGAGCGTGCGGCGGCAGCGTCGGCAGCTTCGGCAGCAGCGTCTGAGATGTCTGCCGACAGCAGTGCCGGAGAGCGCGGCAACACGTTTACGCCGATTCCGCGGCCGCTGCCACCGCGGACACGCGAGACGCGACGGCCGTCGGCGTTTAAGCGGTTGCTGAGTTTCAAGCGCAAGAGCAAGGCGCAGAAGGAGGCGGAAGAGCGGCAGCGCGAGGAGGACGAGTCGCTAAGGTCAGCGTCGGATGAGGAGTATGACGATGAAGACGACTTTGAGGATAATGGTGGCTATAGACATGGGCGGGCGCCATATGATGAGGAGCCGTATCCGGAGGAGGAGAGTCGGCGGTACTCACGGTATTAGCAGTCTTTTGTTAGAGACTGCGGGGAGACTGCGGGAAGACTACAGGGAGACTACAGGGACACATGTCTTTTAAGTCATTTGGGCTGCTGTTTGATTCATGTCTTGGCTATTCTTGAGTTGTTATTAGCCCTTTTGTTATAACAAATACAGGCTATAAAATATATTGGTTTTGTATATGAAGAAACAGAAGCCAAACGACCAAGCCGTGAAAAAAACCAGTGAATATACCCAATTAATACCCCATCGACCCATTTATTGAAAAGAAATCAGACACCCGGGTGGCCATGGCGTGGCCGTGATTCTGCCGATGATTCAAGCCGGCTGGTGCATTTCCGACCGAAAGACCGACGGCCGATGTCGCCGCGGGCCCCGACGCAGTGGCGGAGGCTGAAGCGGCTGCTTTCTTCTCGCGCTTGGCCCAGCGGAGGCCGCAGGCGTTGCAGAGGGTTTTGGGACCCGAGGGGCCTTTACGCCATTCAGGGGAGTCGTTGATGCCTTGGGAGGTTAGACAGGGGTGAGTGAGAGGGGGAGGGGGAGAGAGAGAAAGAGGAGAAAGAGAGGAGGGGAGAGAGAGGAGGGGAGAGAGAGGAGGGGAGAGAGAGGAGGGGAGAGAGAGGAGGGGAAAGAGAGGAGGGGAAAGAGAGGAGGGGAGAGAGAGGAGGGGAGAGAGAGGAGGGGAGAGAGAGGAGAGAGGAAAGAGAAAGCACATACCGCAGTCAGTGCACACATATTGATCCGACGGCTTCGTCTTCTTGCGCTTCACGTGCACAGTGCCGCCATATCCAGAATTCGGCCCCGCGAGTCTGCCCGGGCCAGGCTTTCCCGCCAAGTGGCCGCCGGCATCATGAAACCCGGCGGCAGACAGGGTCGAGTTTTCGAGGGTAGCAGTGTCGCTAGACTCGGCATAGTGCGCGTTGACGTTGGCCAGGTACGCGTTGTAGTGGCCGAGACTCAGGCCGGAGCTGCGCTCGCCGTCGGCATAGTCGAGGCCGGTGATGAGTGAGATGATGTCGGTAGCAGACACTGAGTCAGTATTAGCATGGGTTGATGGCAAAGAGAGAGAGAGATACAAGGAGAAACAGACTCTGGGACGTGCGCGGGTGGCTCGTCGTTTGGCCGGCACCGGAGGACGACGAAAGACCAAAGGGGGGATCTTCCGCCCGAGACCGGTTGGTCTGTGAGTGCGAGTGGCCGTGGTGTGGACGTCTCTTGATGGAATTTACTCTTCTCTTTAGCCGCTCATTCTCCAGTCGCTGCTCCAGCAGCGAATCGCACTGCTGTGCAGCCGTCGACGGATACGGCTGCGCCATTAGCGAGAGCACAGCCACATGGCCGTCCTGCTGAGCCGGCCCAGACGAATATGCCGACGCATCCCTGCCGGGGATCTCGCCGGTAAGGGCGCGCAGCTCAGCGGCCGGAATGGCCTGTACATGGCCCTTTGTCTCGACGGCGACCCAGCCGCCGGCGGCAGTGCGCAGGCGCTGGAAGCCGCTAAGGTCGGCGGCATGGGCGAGCAGGTCGTGTACGTCGAGCTGGAACACGGCGAGGTCGTCGGGGTGGATAAAGGCGGGGAGCGGGCGGCCGACGAGGTCGTAGGGACGGAAGCCGAGATGGTGTAGCGACGACGGCGAGGCGTACAGGATGGTCAGCGCGGGCGACGCGAGCATGAATACGCCGGGCAGCTTGTCGAGCATCTTGGGGATGAAGTCGCGGCGGCGCAGCACGTTGGTGATGGAGGCGTGGGCGGGCGGCGTGCCCGATGACAGAGCGGGTTGTTTGGGTGGCGCAGTAGAGGGGAGGGCGTAGGCGGATGGGCCAAAGGAGGTGAGAGAGGATGCGGGCGGCGGCGCGGCTGAGTATATCCCGAGAGAGTCCCGGGGGAGTCCAGATGTAGATGCAGACGTGGTGGCAAGAGAGGGGCCGAGCATGGGCGGAAAGGCGAGAGAAAAGTCGGCAAACGGCTGTGGTTGGGTGTAAGCATGGGAAAAGGTTGGTGTGAGAAGAAGAGGGGGAGTTGGTCATTTGGCTGCAGGTTATATCAAGCGGGTGATATAGCAAGGGCGTGCAGATTAGAGTCATAAGAGCTGATGGAAAGAGAGTTACCTGCAGAGAATCTAGGTCCAGGTTCAGGTCCAGGCCTAGATGAAATGGCTGCTGCTGCTGCTGCTGAGCCATACGAGGCGATACAGGCTGGTGTTGTGGCATACTGATTTAGTGGTGGAAATACAGGGACTACAAAAGCTAGAGTAGAGTAGAGTAGAGGAGGGCAGAGGAGAGGAGAGGAGGGCAGAGGAGAGTAGAGGAGGGCAGATGAGAGTAGATATATGCCATCGTTTTATATTACAAAGCACGCACAGAACAGAGCCAGAGCAACAGCATAAAAGAGTAGCTGAGCGGCCCAAGAAACGAGCGTCTAAGCAGCCGGAGACTTGTTACTGGCTACAGTTGCTAGATAGAAACCGTCATCTGCCACAGGACCAGACCAGACTCGCGGTAGCTTCTAGGAAGATGTGACATACCATACATACACATATACACATATACCTATACATACACACACATACACACGTATAACTATACATACACACACATACACATATATACCTACACATACACACACATACACACATATACCTACACATACACATACACAAACATGGCACAGCCCGAGCCGTGACACTGGCCTCAAGTTCCCTCTGCCCTCCTCTGCTTCCCTCCTACCACTGCGATTACACCAAACCAGTCAGACCAGTCAGACCAAAGCCGACTCTCTCTCTTCTCTAAAAGCATTGGAGCAGACTCTCCTCTCTGAGAACACCCAGAACGGCTTGCGGCTGCCGCGGATACGCACCCAGCCTAACGGGTAGTGAGATTCGCACCACCTGCTTCCGTGACTTTTGCCGCAAAAGGAAGAGAGAAAGAGAGAGACTTGGTTGGCTTCGCAGCTGGGAAAATGGTGAGAGCCCCACGAAGAGCAGCACAGCGCCACAAATAGCATGGGCGTAATCATAATCAGAAAATATACCGGGCGGCTCTTGGGGCACACGTCATTCTCGACGCCTGGTCCTTTTTCGTTTTCCGGTTTTCTGTTTGTACTTGGTAACTGGTAGTGGTGGTAGTGGGTATATATTGCAAGTGTGCAGTGCAGTGCAGTGTAGTGCAATGTTGCAGTTGTAGCCAGTGCTGATGACCAGCTAAGTAACCAGTGAGCTGAACAGCGTAGAGTGCTTGTCTCAGCTTTGTCCCTTGTGTCTACATGGAATGCGGCTTGACTAATAGTTGGTTCAGTTAAAATAAAAGGAGAGAAAGGAGAGAAGGAAAAGAAAAGGAAAAGAAGAGAAAGGAAAAGAAGAGAAAGGAAAAGAAGAGAAAGGAAAGGAAAAGAAGAGAAAGGAAAGGAAAAGAAAAGAAAGGAAAAACATTCTCACCGCCTTTATGATCAAGGAAGAGCATGCATACCCGCCGTTTGATGATGCGCTAGAAAACGCCTCTTTTGCTGCTTTGGCTGTTTTGCTTGACTGTCAGCTGCTAAGCTCATTAGCCACAGCGGCACCACTACCACAAACAACACAATACGAAAAGAAAAGAAAAGAAAAAAAAGAAAAAAGGCTGCTGCATACACATACAGCGTCACTGGCCCTGCAGTGTGACTGTCACTGCACAAAGGAATGTCATATACGAGCAAAGAAAAGACCAGTCCCAATGCAATCCAAGCCGTGGTTTTGTCCAAGTGTCTCTTCCATCAAAGCCGCTTTGTATGTACGTCGCCACGGATCCAGACAAGGCACACCAGCTGATGCTAAATTTAACCAGCATGTCCAAGTAAGGCACGCCAGCCGACGCTAAATATAACCAGCATGTCCAAGTAAGGTACAAGATGACTAGCCAAATTCAGAGTCATGAGCCTGGGAAAGACGCCGGAATGTGCTTCCGGAAGACCTGTTTGAGTGGGAGGAAGCGGCTACGTGCGTGTCGGATGCTGGCATAGCAAGG
>LKBB01000251.1:0-27313 GCA_001513885.1 Thielaviopsis musarum
CCCCCCCCCAAAAGGTTGTTATTTAAAGGTCTCTGCATGCAGCAAAACAAGTGAGGGGCTGCGTTCTGCTCTATCATCAAGACTATATAAGTATATCAAACGCTACTAAAGGCTGTCGGCGCAAAAGCATAGTTGCAATGCCCCTAGTTCTTCACTCTATGTATTGAATTCCGCAAAGTGCACTTTGGCCGACGCCTGTGGTTTAGTGGGTTGTACCAAGGTGACTACCCCAGACATCGTTGTGCAAGGTCAATCAATTTGATGGCAAGTTATCCCACTGTTTTTTTTTACCTGCAGGCAGCCGTTTTCTTTTTTAGCCTTTGACACAATTTCATTTCTTCTTCCTATATTTTGCCCCTCCCACCCCTGTGCCAAGTCCAAGTTCTTCTGAGACCCCAAGTCCCAGTGGCCATCAATGTTTGTGCCTTTTTCCTAGTCCAGGACCGTTATCGAACAACATCATGCACATCGGTGCGTGCTCACAGATATAATCGAGAAAAAAAATCGAAGCAGTCAAGGCGTGAGTTTTCCTACAATACAATCCATTTCCCATCAATGCCGACAAGGGTTACGCTGCGGCATGCGAAGCGACACAGGGTTAGGTAGGTGATTGTAAATCCCAAGTGTGGTTTCTTTCTTTTTTTCGTCGCTTAGCAAATAAGTAATCAGGTTCCAAAAAGTACGCCTGCCCGCCCGACAACCAATTGTTGCGTTGTTTGTCTTTTACTTCATACAACTTGCGTTGCGGCTCGGCGCCCCAGGCTAGCCTGCGGTTATGTTTTGAAGCTATTGCCGCGCCCAAAATCATTCTCGCACATCCTTCCCCTCACCCCAAAGAAGAAGTCTTCCTGCGGGAAATCGAGCCAAGTTGGATTACCTTGCCTGCACAGCACTCCACTGCATTTTGATCAACCTAAATATATTTCTCCCCTGTCATGAAGATCACTCTCACTTCACCAAAAGCGACAGCATACAAACGGCAAACACTAGATTGTATGGGGGTTTTTTTTCTTCTTTTTCTTTCACCACTGCAATGCAGCAGCTCGGACAATCTAGCTGGAAGTTTTTTGTTTGATCATTTGTGCAGCAATCTCGAGCCATATAGCCTAGTTTGACTTGCAGAATTGGGAATTCGGCAGCCATCTTATGGTTGCTTGCTCCTCGTTTCTTTTTTGTCAATTGCGCGTACTCTTATTGTTCTCGCTGTTCTGATGTCAGAGATTCGGGCCGCTAGCCTCGTGTCTTGCCTTAGCTGAAGTTGGTTTTCATGATTGATTCGTGAGCCCAATCCGACCAGCTGGACCATGACTACAAAATCCATCAGTGAAAGTCAAATTCCCTGACATTTGATTCACAAACAAGCCCCAGCAGAAGCTCTTGAAGGCTACAGTCTGCCTTGTCGTGTCCATGGTTGGTTTCCGCTTTCTAGCACAACACAGCACGTCTTAGCCCCACCAGCTCTATCTTCAGCTCCCAGCCAGGTCGCAACAAGTGCTTCCTCTGATTGTTATCTTGCCACTTTCGCTCCTTATAGCCTTGCACAACCCAAATCCCGCTTGCTCGCTCAGCAGCCTGCCTGCCTGCCCGCCCGCTTTGTGCATACACTTAATTCACATCACATCACATCATATCTTTTTTTTCTGGGTCTCACAGTGCCCTTTATATTTCCCATCTCGGTCCGTTTGGCTTTGTGTAGCCGGAATTTGTTTGTTTTGCTGCCTTGTGCTGCGACTTTTTGAAAACCACTACACAACGTAACAAAGCTTTTGCTCGCTATCCCATTTCCAGGTTGGCTTTCTCCTGCTCTCCCCGCCCCTTACCATACTGCTTTTGCAACCTTGATATATACTTATGTATATGTATATTTTTTTTTCTTCTTCTTGCGCTTCATCTTGGCATGAATGCTGCACCTAATAGCAGTAGCTAGTGCACTGCACCCGCTCCGTTCAGTCGTATGCATGTGCTACATACACGACAGGCGATGCTGTGGCGACGTTACTTTTCGCAGCCTCTGATACTGCCACGGCCCTTCTTTCTCTGTACTACTTTGCCTTCGACACCTTTATTATTATTCTTTTTTACCCTATAGTCACACAAACGGCGTACAGGCCAGGCCAGCGAAGCCCAAGTCGGCAAGCAACACCTCACCTTGGCCAACACAGCCCCACGCTCATGGCTAGACCGGACTCGGATCTATCCTCTTGCACAGCGTGGGTGAATTTCGTCCATACATGTGTAAAGTTCATGTGTGTGTGTGTGTGTGTGTGTGTGTGTGTGTGTGTGTGTATGACGATCCAGGGTTGTGCATCGTCCACGCATATCCAAAGCGGAATAGACTGGACGCCGTACGCTCCCACCTCTGCGTCTGTGGCATGGGACAGATGAGACAAGAAGAAACGAAACGTGATGCTCTGATATGCAGTGTAAAGGCCTAGCGGCTGGTATCATCGTTGCTGTTTCGGTCGTGCTGAGTCACGGCTTGTGTAATGGGCTGCAGGATGATGTCTATCTTGGGCATGAGCTAACCTGGGTCTTTCACTGCAAACTAGATATACCCAAGACGCCTCTTCTCTGGCCATTGCAGCAACTCCCGTGGCTCCAAACCACTTGTTTCAGCCAGCCATACTTAACCCAAATTCGCAGTACCCGTCAGAGAACTCTGGTTTTTACACGTCTCCGGCCCTATTCTCGAACCTGGACACTCGGTCCCGTGGCGGTTCTAGGTATGTTTATTTCTTTTTCTTCGTTTATTTTTTTTTCCTCTTCTTGCCCTTGCCATTTTGCCCTTTGATTTTTCTTACCTTTTCTCATTCGATACAACCCACGTCGTTTTGCCTTTTTTTTTCTTTTTCGCAAATATGGAAGATGAACTATGGATAGTGAATTGGAATCATCAACGGTCGCCGGCTGATGACAATCAGCTTTTGCGTTGCCGCAATTCCACCCTAAACAAGTTGCCATCCCGTGCGGTCTTGCCTGTCTTTTTTATGCAGGCGAGCAGGGATGCTAAAAGCTTATGAAAGGGACGGGTTGTTTGATTCTTTTTTGCAGTTCATCCGCTTGCTCCCTTATATTTCCTGTTTTGATTGAATCGCGGGCCATTTTGCCTTTATTTTGGCTGAGCCCAATGATACTTTTATCATCTGGTTCTGGCTCTTTCTTCATGGCAGGCCACCTTGCCTTCTATTTCCCTTCCTTCTAGGCTTAGCTTGGGTTCTCGTTTTCTCACACTATACGCGATGTCCCCTCTTGTCGTCTCCAGCGCCATCTCAGTGGGTGACGCTGTCCTTTACATGTTGGCTGGCTGGTCTTCATGCTGTTGAATCTTGGCCATGTTGCTACATTATTATGCTCGTCTCGTAAATCACATGCGACGGCAGTGCACAAGTATCTACTGTACGGCGCCGTAACCATACAGCATGTACTTACAAAGTATACGTTCAAGCAAGTGTGGACGTGTTGGTGCATCGCACAAAGAATTACAATGCCAGCTAGCCAGCCTTTTCAGTCCTTATGGCTCCTCCACCTTAGCAGGCTTCTTCTTTCTTCCTCTTCTTCTTCCTCCTCCTCCTACTATTCCTCTCTTCCTGCTGCCTTTCCCAACTCCACTGGTTCGTCCATTCCCTTCACCTTTTTTTTCTCTTGCTATTGAGCAGAATAGAACAAAGCGAGCAATTCTGGCCCATTGATTTTTCTCTTTTTTCTTCTTCATTTTCTTTTCTCTCCTTCCCTGTTAAGTTCTACCCAACGTCGACCATGCCATCCCGGTGGATTGGTGAAGGCTTTACCAACTTATCCACCCAATCATTTTGATTTTATTTTTCTCTTTTTTATTTTTATTTATTTTCTTCCCTACCTGGGTCAGTTTCGCTTTATTGCTTCTTCCTCACCACCACCCGGGCTGGCCTTGGCCTCTGTCTTTCCTTCACGTTCTATTTGCCCAACAGCAGCTTATCCCAATCTGCTTTGACTATCGGGGCTAGCTTTGATCTGTCAACCCCAACTGTCGGTTTTTTTTTCTTTCACTTTTTTTTTTTTTTTTCCTATTTTGTTGCCATCTCTTGTTCCATTTTCTGTTCTCCCTGCCTGGTTTGGCCTTGTCTTGCCTTGCAAATCCACCTTGTCCACACTACCCACTTCACCTGGCTGCTTGTCCTTCCAGTTCCCTGTCCTGCCCTGGCCGGCTGCTTCGCTTTGCTTTACTCTTCCTTGAGCTATTCTGTTTTGCTCTGTTCTGTTCTTGCTCAATTTCATTCTACTTCTATTTTACTCTGCTTTGCCTAGCTTAGCTTTACTTTACTCTTTTTTTTTTTTTTCCCCTTCAGTCTGGCCTGGCCTGGGCCCGCATCCGCCCGCCAGAAACTCGGCCTAGCTCTGACCTTCCCTGTTTTGCTCAACTCTGCTCTGCTTTGTACTGCTTGCTTTGCTCAACTCAACTTTACCCTACCCTACCTACCCTGCTTTATTCATGCTCCTTGAGCTCAGTTTCCTTTTGTTTCGTTTTGTTCTATTTTACCGTCTTTCCTTCTTCTGGCTACACTCTGTTTCTATACCACGTCATTACCAGCTACTCGGTTGAAGAAAATCGGACACTTACATAGTTTCCAGCAGCACTTCGTCTTCGGGCATGCCTCATGCCCATCGCGCAACCAATACACTTCCACACCCTACTACCAGAGAACAGTATTCATCAGCCACACCGTTATTCCGGAGGTCGTCTGAACACCCGAGCCGGTCGCCATCATTCACCGGAAACTCTCTACGTCGCCACCACAATTCGCCACCGATTAATAGTCCCATCAACGCGTACACAGCGCCTATCAACATGGACCCCTCACAGTACAACCCGGGCAAGCCCCAGCAATATCCGCCACTCATGCCCCTCACTAGTCTCGGCACGCTCCAGTACACGGAAAACCCCGGCACTCCCATCACGCTCGACATCACCGGTAGCATCGATAAGGGTTTCTTTTTGTCCCCGGAGGGCGAGTGGACATGCTATCGTCGGAACTACTTTTCCTGCGTCTGCTCTTACAGCCTAAGCCCGTACTATCAAAACAACACCATCCAATTCACCAAGAATGGTTCGTCGCAACCCTACCAGGTATATGGTTTTTCCATGTGCATCTCGGCCGTTGTTGCCGAGAACGACAATCATGTAATCGAGCTTGTCCAGCACACACCCAAACGCGACAAGGGCCCCGTCATGAAGCCCAGCAAGGTCACTCTGTCACCCCGCATTGCATCGAATCACCACCCACTTGGCAGCCTCTACGCCGGCCATGACACGCGCCCTTACGGCGACGGCTTTCCCAACCCGCAGGCGTCCGGCGGCAATTATCAGACGGAGCATACTTTTGAGCGCATCCAATTCAAGCAGGCCACAGCCAACAATGGCAAGAGACGAGCTGCTCAGCAGTACTATCACCTTTTGATTGAAGTATGGGCCAATGTTGGAGAGCAGTCGCCCGACAACTACATCAAGGTTGGATACAAAAAGTCGGCCAAGATGATTGTGCGCGGACGTTCTCCCGGCCACTACCAAGCAGAGCGCCGGGGAAGCACTAGCAGCGGACCTGGCAGCGGCACGGGCGGTCTCCCTGGCTATCACAATGGCTCAATGATGGACACCGGATTTGGGCCTACGGGCATGATGGGACCTCCCTATGGCGCCAGCTTTGAGCCGCGCAGCAGTCTGCACTACAGCCCAACGAGACACCACCAACCGCACCACCAGGCCACAATACCAAATGAGGCCATGATCCCGGCCGAGGAAAGCAAGGCCATTGATGTGACCAAGGGCTACCAGTACTACCCTGCCACCATTTACGAATCACAACAGGAAAACAAGCCCGGCGTCGAAATGTTTAGTCACCAGGACCAGCGAAACGACAGCGACACCACCATGGCATCTGGCCACTACGATCCCGTGGGCCCCCGAGGAAACGACGGCAGCGCTGGACTGCCGAGCATGCTATCTCCGGGCCAATTGGTTGCGAGCAGACGTTGTGGACAGTTTGAGGGCAAGCCCAAATCAGACGGGTGTTACCCCACCATGCTGAACCCTTCGAGCATGAACATGTCTTGAAAGGGGGGCGGAGGGAACCGCTACCCGAGAAAGGCGCGTGGGTTTTGGGGCGAGACATGGAACGGTGAAGGACCCCGAGGGCTTTGAATTGGTGACGATCAAAGGGACTGCTGAAAACAAGTTGCAAACTACTTTATTTTGGGGGAGACCTTTTTAGTTTTCTTTTTTTGGCTGACTTTTCTTTTCTTCTTTTTGAACTTTTTTTTCTTATTATTTTTTTTTTGCATGGCATCTTTTTCTACTTTTTTCTTTTTTTTTCACTTTTTTCCACCTTTTTTTTTTTTTTTTTCTTTTTTCGTCTCTTTTTGTTCGTCGGGGCAACCCAGCTAAAGAAACACACCACAGCACACCACGCAAACAACCAAAAAAAAAACCACACACACACACACACACCAACTGAAGGGAAAACGAAAATACAAAAACCGAAAAGAATCTACCTGTCCGATACTCTTTTTGGTCAAAATTTTTCCGTTTTCCTCGACGGGAGAGGCTTGTTTTCTACGACAGTCAGGAGTTTAGCGAGTTCTTCTATCACGTTTTTCATACTTTTTCTTTGTTGGAGGGGTTTTCTTTTCTTTTCTCGCTTGCTCTTTTTTTTTCTTTTTTTGTTTCTTGTGGTCGTGTTTTCTTTTTCCCTTGCTCTTTGTTTGTTTCTTGGTTGCAAAGCCACTGCGATTCCCTCCTTTCTCGTTTCTGCCTATTTTAACCTTGGTTCTTTTCCTTTGTCTTGGTCTCTCTGAGTTTCTCTTTATATTTGTCGTGACTTTGGGATATGTTCTGCTTGTTAGCTTTGGTCGTTGAGATGCAATACTCATAACATATCATTCACTACACAGTCTGCTACCTCCTTGCCCGTCCAACAAACCTATCAAATAACTCTTCATCAGGGTCGTCCTGTTTTCTTTTGTTGTTTAGGTCTTGTCGTTCTGTACTATGTCTTGTCTTGTGGTGCTTGCGTTGTTTCTCTTATTTGTATTTGATTTCCTTATCTTTCAGCCTTGATCAGTTTGTTATTCTCTCATGTTTTCAGTGGTGATTTATGGTTGAGTTTCTTAGACGAATTTTTCTTTTTCCGATTATTTTATTTTCAAACTTTATTTTCAAAGCTGCAACAAAAAAGAAAAAAGAAATAGCCGGTGTTGAAAATCTCAGGTCGGGTTGGTTTACAGCACTATAGACCCCTAGGCACTTGGTCGCTAAAGACTGGCTCTGACTTTAAGGTTTAGGCAGGCCGTGGTTTTTGTTTCTAAGGGGGGGGTGGGGGGGCTGACCCATAACTATTTTCATGGATAAACGAGCTTCTGTTTGCCTTTTTTTTTTCTTTTTTCTTTTCTGTTCTGCGTATTTTCTGTGGCCAGGGTGAGCTAATATTTTCCTTTTGATCTATTTTTGGGGCCATATTCCCCTCTTTATGGCTGATGTTATTGGTTTTCGTTTTTTTTTTTTTAGTTTTTTTTTTAGTTTTTTTTTACTTTGGCTTTTTGATCTTTGCTCGCTCTACATAACCTGTACCACGTATAACCTAAAATCTTGAAATGCTATATTGCCGTTTTATTGTATTGTCCAAATTTGTCAAGCCTAGAAATAACACAACCAGTTTCCCGGGACACAATGTTAAGGGTGAGTTTAGGGTTGTCTACTAAAAGTTCCCCCTCAAGTTAAAATATGGGCACGCTATTTATGGGACTTGGTGGACGTAGATAAGGACCAAATCCCGGCGATTTGGATACCTACTTACTTACTTAAGTACTTAAGTAAGTACTAATACTTACTTGACGAAAAGGTGAGCTTATAGGGGTGCTTTCGAGGGGATAGCTCGTAGTGGATACCAGGACACAAAATAGAGCGCCTGTCTGACAACTGTAATATTGTATTTCTAACAAAAACTCCCTATCCGCTTCGTTGATCGGGACTTTCCATGTTCATGCATGTGTTGTCTAGATATTTGGATCCTGAGCTCCTATTTCTATCTCGCAAGCAGAAAGAATGCGAGAAATATTACTGGACAAGGAGGAAGGTTCATTCGGAATAGGCAAAGATAATGGAAAAGACGAATGAGAAAAGAAGCCAATTTCTCTCTTTCTTTTGGTGGAATTACGGGTTACAGTGCAGTTATGGTAGTGCAGCGCATTGCATTACATTTTGTGGATGTTAGCGGCAGTTGCAAGGCAGCTAGAAATTCAGGCTAAGTGATTTCTTTTTAGTGGGTTCGCCCAAGGCCTTGATTTTTTTTTTTTTTTGTGACATGAAGTTGCAACAAGGTCAAAGCCTCCCAAAGGTAAAGTCGTACATAACTTGGCAATTTAGTTTCGTGTTACTCATCTTCCCATTCGCATCCATCTTTCCAACAAACGGATGTATTTCCCCTTCCAAGATAAAAAAGACGAGAGAAAAAAAAACAAAAAGGAACTCAAGTAGTTATTCCTTCATGCATAGCGTCGGACGTATGGTGAAAAGAAGGTGAAAAAGAACGGCCGAGAAAGTATGATGATTCCAAAACTAGACGCCAACAAACAAGGCTAACCCGGCTAGCGGAGGCGGTAGATTTTGTGCGACGACTTGTTGAGCTTGGATTTTTATTTTTATTTTTTTTGGGCTGTGCGTGTGACACGAAAAAGAGAGAAGAGAGGAATATTAGAAGGGCCATATGGGGTTAAACCGTGACCTTTTGTTTTGTGTATATGAGAGGTACTTCCTTGCTCAATGGGAAAAATAGAACAAAAAAAAGAAGAGCAAAAAAAAAAATAAACTAGGAGGAAAGTGTAATAGAGAACAACAGGCGGTGAGACCCGGGAGCCCGGGCAAATCATATGAGAGCAGAGGCTAGAAAATCTAACGGAGATGAGGCTGCTAGTGGAATTTTGTGAGCTTTACCAACTAGCCCGGTTTCACAAATCGTCGGTGTCTAAACGAGGGCTAGTGTAGTGAAACTTCACGACTAATTGCTTTAACTTGCCGCTTGTCGTAAATGGAGTCTAGAGCCCGCATAGTATAGCCCACGGAAAACGAAAGAGGTACTAAAACCTACTACTGCTACGGGCGTGACAAAGTCGGCAGGTTACTATGGTATTTTGTGTCACCAACTATACAGACGCAAGTTATTTAAAGTAACAACGAATATGCTAGAGATAAAATCAGACATCAAGAGAAGAAGAAATATGGTGGCGAGGAGGGGAAAAAAAGGCGAAAGCTTATCCACCGTTTCTCCTGAATTTATTGTTGACAAAAGACAAAAAGAAATACAGCATGCATTAGGCCGGACAGAGCCTTACTGCATGTCGATTTCATGATGCTTGCAGATACTCCTAGACTATTCGTTATTGAGACGACCCTCGCTACGGTAGATTAACTTGTCATTGAGCACTTTTCCAGCAAACCAAGACGGGTCATCCAGCCCATTAGCTGCAGTCTGTAGTACTAGTACTAGTAGCATATGTAGTACATACCTATGTGAATTGTCCCGCCTACAACCGCATTTTTCCGTGTTATGTGCTGCAAGCCTGAACCAGCCGTGTATCCCGCGTCACTGATACGACCATGCCGCTGTCACATGCATACATACTAGTACTACTATTAGTAGTACATATACAGGTTCAACGGCAAACTTGGAGCAAACGGGCAGGCGCTGCAGGCGGGCATCAAAACAAAATTAGGGGCAGCAGAAGAATTAGCCAAAAATATAAAGTACTACAGAAAATACTATAGCCAGAACTTGGTCGCGACAAGAACAAGCAAAAGAAATACAACTAGTATTTCGTTTAATTAGAATGCAAACCCTAACTTTACAGGGCATCATATGCCCAAGATATTTATGAGTGAAAGCCAAATGACAGGGTCCCATGTCCACTTGTCCATAGTTAACAAATCATATCGCAAAATCCGTCTCGAGCAACACAAGAAAAATGTGAGACTTTTGGCAGAATGTAATCATAGTTACATGAAATACGGGTACTACAGGGGGACAACAACCGATGTAATGGTTATCTCTGTTGCATCCTCCTGATTTTCAGTATTGATTACGGTTGATTATAAACTCGGTTATCGAAGTCAACAATGGAATAACGACGGCGGGCAAAATTGACTTCGGAAATCGGCCGTAAGCTGGGAGCGCCTCGGGAAGCGTCTAGATTCTGTTGTTATGCAAGTTAATATGTATGGCACGGGCTGGTCATATGAAAGATTATACCGCAAAGAGAAGGACAGGCGGGCTAGAGTGAAAGAGAAAGAAGAAAAGTCAAGAAGTAAAAACGAAAAGGAGAACGGCATTTGTGCAAGATAGGGCTACCACTACTACCACTACTACTACTACTACTGTTAGTGCAATCGTTGGGTTTCCTGTTTTTGCCATGTGCATTTTGATCTTGCTTTCCCTTGGTTGAACGACAAAATATGAGCGCCATTTTATGCAAGTTTGGCAACGAGAAAAAGAGGAAAAAAAAAAGACAAAAAAAGAGAAAAAAAAAAGAGGAAAAAAAAAGGAGACGAAAAAAGGAACAAAAAAAGGAAAAAGAGGGAAAAAAAAAAGAAAGAAAAAGAAAAAAAAGAAAGAAAAAGAAAAAAAAGAAAGAAAAAGAAAGAAAAAGAAAAAAAAGAAAAAAAAGAAAAAAAAAGAAAAAAAAGAAAGGCCGGACTGACTTGACATCGACAAAAAGACTGAAAAGAGCTGATCTTTTGCTGCTCTCGCTTGAGCCGTGACTGGCAACGTGTTGCTCACAACGTATACTCCGTATATTTTTTTTCAGACCACTAAAACATGACAATACAATGCGAAAATGCACAAAACTATTCTCGCTGCAAAAACACGGCAAGTCATGGTTTGAGGTTTATCAACTTCTCACTATCCTTCAAGTCGAATCTCATTCAACATTGTTTTTCTTCTTCTTCCCCTCTCTTGTGTTGCTGTTTAGGGAGCTAGGACCACATGGACGGAGCAAGGGTAGGTCCCTGTATCCGCCTAAAGCTGGTCCTTTTTTTTTCAGGATTTGTGCCGCCGTTTGCGCAATTGGGCTTGTTGTCCATAGAGAAAAGCTTTTTTTTTTTTTTCCATAAATGGTTTGCATATTAGACATTGGGTATCGGAGCGGAGTTATTGACACTTGAGTTTTCTCCGGTACTGGTGCTTGTCATTGCAGTCCTTAAATGGGGTCTTGTGCACTAACAAAAATTGACCTACTTAAGTATGTAAGTATCTGCTGCTGACTTCTTTTGTCGGACCGGCTGCCTAGTGTCCGATCAGAAAACAAGCAATAACCAACAACAAAGCGGTCAAAGCGGGTCCCCAGAATTGCCCCAATTGGAAATTCCACTATTTTCCTCCGCCCTATCGTTTTCCCCTTTCTCTACACCAAATTCCAACTATGTGTTTCTATTTCCTTCTTTTCTTTCCTTATTCCCAACACTTATGCGCCGCAAGAAAAAGAAGAAAAGAAAAAAAAAATAACCTCGCTTAAGCATGGCGCTGACTTTGCTCTCTGCATTCTAACCTTTGATCGTTTATCTGCTCTTTTTCTTTTTTTTTTTCTCTCCTCCTGTCGCTATTTTGTCTATTCTCTCTACTCGCTCTTTTGCATCTCGTCGCCCCAGCGCAACTGAAGCTGGACTGGGCTGGGCTGGACTGGGCTGGACCGCTGAAGTGGATATTACCTGGACACACAAAAAGTACAAATTGGCCGAGATGGGTCTATTCTTTCTCGGCACTCGCGCTTGTACTTGACATCTACAGGTGCGGTTGTGGTTTCAAGTCGTCATCACACCCATTGAAGAAAGAGACAAAACACAGACGGAAAAATAGGGGAAAAAAAAAAGAAAAAAAAAAGAAACTGGCACAGAATCCGAGTCAAAGTTGTTGGATAACGCCTATCTGCGTGCTTTTGGTCCTCCTTGCTCGGGCAAGCCTATTTTCTTTCAAGCTTGTCGGACAACCCATAACACCTTCTCATGTTGTACTATTCTTCCTCTGTTGTGACCTTTTGTGTGGCTAATCGTTCAACTAACTCGCTAGCCTTGTCACCAGTAGTAGTACATCTGCTATTTGTGACGTCTTAGTTGCGCTATTTATTCGGCGCAATGTCTAATCGCATGTCCAGCTCCGTACTTTGTGCCGGCAGGGTTTATGATCGACCAAAAGTCAATCTGCTGAGAATAAATACTTCCGTCTCGGCAATGGCACCGAACTGACAGCAGCTCCATTTCTTACATGATTGAATGCCTGGATAGAGGGGCTCCATGCTTGTACGAAGTCGACAGTTGCCCAACCAAGGTTATTATCAAAGTCAAAGCGAATGCACACTCGGAAAAAAATGCCAACACCAACGAAAGCGAACAAGAAAAGAGGGGATGTCGGCCGAATCGTCATCTTGTTGTGGCAGTTGAAATAGCAAAATTCAAACGTGGTGCAGAAGCGAGGTCTCTGAGCGACAGACAGCAGAAGCACTGATGCAAGAGAACACAAAACCACCGATGCAAGAGGAAACAAAAAAGACCATGACGGAGATGTAAATCAGCGTTCAAGCGAACCAAACAAGATCGATCCATCGACAAAACCCATAGATTCGATGGATTTCCATGAACAACATCCTTACTATGGACATACTTTACGATAGCTACCACAGTGCTGTCATCAACCATCGCTCATACACTAGTAGGTAGTACTAGTAGCAGTATCAGGGCAATCCCTATGAGAGGCTCGACTCGGCCAACCGCGGCAACGCATGCGTACAAGTATACAATATTGGCGCATTTAAAGGCGGTTGTGACATGGTGCAGGTGAAAATATAGCTACGAAGCCGGGGCTCAAGCCAGAATTGGCATGGTTAGCTTGAGAATGCAAAGGAGGGGATCCATCGTATCGTCAGTCTTTGCATTGCGATGGACTTTTTCGGCCGTTGGTGCAGAAGATGGTGCATGTCTCTGGATCTGCAGTACTCTTCTGCCTTTTGGCTAGTGTCCCTGTCCTTGTCTGCATGCATTACTACTGCAACATTGTTTGTCTTGCAGCAAGCAGAAAGGCAGCTTAAAAAAAGGTTCTATCAGCCCAAGCGTCAGGTCAGGTTGGGTTTAGGTTGATATTCTAGTCTGGCTGACTTTATGGCCATGCCATATGCGCTGGCAGAACAAGGAAGAAGAAAGACAAAAAGAAAAGACAAAAGGAAAAAGAAAAAGACACAAGGAAAAAAAAAAAAAAAAAAAAAAAAAAAAAAAAAAAAAAAAAAAAAAAAAAAAAAAAAAAAGAAGAAAAAGAGAAAAAAAGAAAAAAAAAAGAATAGGGAGCAAAAGGGAAGCGGGCGCACTCAACAAAAACCACTCCACTACAGAAAACGGACAGGGAGCAAGGCAATCAAGTTACCACCAGTACTACTAGTTAGCTTTGTCTTTGCAGTTTTTCTGGCCGGCTTTTGTCTGCATTTGCAGCTGCTTTGCTGGCGTGGCCGTACATAGTACATACATACTTGTACAGCCCATCCATCCACGCGTTGTCTACTGTACTTCTTTTCTCATGCACTAATTAATATCTATCTATTGAGGCCAGCCAACTTGAGAGAAGGATCATGAAAATCTTCAAGGGCTGGTCGATGCTTGGATCGGGCTCCGCGTGGCGTTATCGTCGCCTTGTGGACCAGCTTTTGGAGCCTGACGGTGACCATGGCGATGATGATGAACGGAGTTTGCTGGCCTTGGCCCGCACGGGGTATTTTGTGTTTGTGCCCGCTCTGGCCTTTTACCTGGTATTTTCTTTTCTTTTTCTTTTTCTTTTTTTTCTCTTTTTTTTTTTTTTCTTTTTTTTTTTTTTTTTTTTTTTTTTTTTTGCCCTGGACTGAAACCGTGTAACGTTGTACGGCACTAGAAACCCATCAAGATCTAACCTTAGTTTCATCTTCATTGTGTAGGTTTTGTCGATTTATTCTGTGTTACTTGAGGCGAGAGAGGGGGGTCAACCCGGGACTTGGGCCCTCCAGGTTTTACCATGACGGAAAAATAAATATAAACCAGCCAAGTAGAGAACAAAACTAATGGCTCGGGTCCGTCGGCTTCACATACTTTTGTCAATTCTTTTCAGCTCATTGACGTCGGTATGCAGGCCCTTTGAAAGAAGACTAAAGTTGACTGAAACAGGAAGCTAAAGAAGACAAAAATGACGTTTTGCGCCGCCTTGGGCAGAAGAAACGCGATAATCATTTAAGAAATAGAAAAAAAGAAGAAAGAAAGAAGAACAGCAAAACCAGGGGAACACTCGGAAATCATGGCGCCAGAGTCACAGAACTGGACAGCTGCAAAATATGATTCCAAAGCATCGTTGCAGAGGAATGCAAATGGAATTCCTCCTGCAGATCTTGGTGTTATTTTTTATTCTCTTTTTTTTTTCGGAGCCGTTTTGTTATCCCAATTGTCGGGTCAGGTTTCTAAAGGGGGGGAGGGGGGTTTATTTTATTTTATTCATTACTCCCGAAAGTTATGGAGAGACTCTAAAGGGGAATGGTACAAGATTTTTGAGGGGAAAGTTAGTGCGTGATGCGAAGTTTTAGTGGCCTACGAAGGGGTGACGGGATTTAGCGGGCAGTTTTAGTTTAGAAAAGTGTATTCATGTTCAGCGTCTGTACTAGCGGTGTAGAACTCTGGAAGCCAGATATTTCCATTCCCATTTCTCTTTTTTTTTTCTTTCTTTTTTTTTCTCTTGCCTGACTCTCGTCGCCGTCCTTTTTTTTTTTTCTTTTCTTTGTTTTTCAAGTTGAAGGGTGGAAAGTAAAAGTGGGGATCGCACGCACAAAGAAGAAAAAGAAAAGAAATAGTGGTACATAAAATGGAACTTGTCAGTGTAACCAGCCAACTAATTGGCTAGATATAGGCGCCAAAGGAAGAACCCAAAAGAGGGCCCAAGAAGACGAAAAGACGTACAGAAAAAAGAGGGGTACGAATACTGTGAGTAAAAATTCCACCGGTGGGGTCCTCCAAGGCATGTCCATAAGCGTGTCTATAATGTCACAAATGTACGGAGTGCGGAGTAGTTACTCTATATACAGGAGAAGACAACAGAGAAAGAGAAAATTACAGAACGGAAGAGAAGAGAAGAACAGGATAATACAGGCCAATCAATGTGTGCACCATTTGAGCCCACTAGTCACTAAATACTACTACACGAGAAAACTCGTTGATACAATGTTGACACCGTATTCTAATCCAACACCAAAAGCCCAAACACAAGCCCATGGGATTGTCGGACCGGTAAACTACTCCGTAGAAGCTTCTCTTTGATTCCCTTCTTTCAGCCTGGGATTTAAGTAACCCCTTGAGTGTATGTCATCCTTTCTGAGGGGTGACTTTTTTTTTTTAAATGTATTTTTTATCTCCTGAAAACCCCTAGTGGCTACCCGACAACCACCGCCTAATTACTAGAAAAGCAGCTGTGAAATGGTCAGGCTCACTAATAGAACAAAAGTCCTCCAGCCTTGCCTATTCTTGAGACTCGTTCCTTGGTTCTCTATGACGTTTTTGCTATCACTACTGCACTACGTCACACTCTATTTTACGGATTACTTTTTTCGATTTCTTTTTTTTTTTTTTTTTTTTTTTTTTTTTTGAGGGGAAGGGGTACGTTGGGTTGCTTTTTTTTTTTTTTCTTTCTCGTTTGTGTAGCCTGAACACCAAGTCGGTGAAGCGCAAGCACTTGATATGCAGGGGATAACAAAAACAGATGCGTTGATGTAAGTACGTAGTGCAACCAGCACAGCTGCACACATGTACATGTAAAAGTACACATGTAAACCCAAGCCTGAGGTCTTGGGTTCTTCATCGACCCAATGACGCAATCATCGTGCGTGGTGAGAGCCGTGTTGGCTACGCGCTCTACGCGCCGTGGTGACGTAGTAAGGACCTACCGGACAAGAAGGCCTTGACTGGTACTTGCTTGCAGCTCAGCCCCAATTTGTAGCACAAGCACAGCACATCAAATCACATCGCATGAAATATCGTCGCCGTTTCAGCGCCGTAAGATGAATGAGCCCGGCTGCCAGGCAAACCTCTCGCCAATCAGACCCGCGACATGCCTCGCCGCTGCATGGCGCCGCTGATCGACGAACCCAGTTTCCAGGTCTGCTCTCTCTCTCTCTCTCTCTCTCTCTCTTTTTTTTCATTCTTTTTCGTGCAATGGCGGCATTGAGCCTGATGGATCAAAGGCCCGCCTATGACCCAAATGGCAGTTGTTACGTTTTTTTTTTCGGTGTGGCCTGCGTGTTGCCATTAAAAGCCAAGGCTTGTTTGTATATGAGAAAGAACTTTGGGGCACATCGATATGGAAAAAGGGCTGGCGCTTGCGGGGGTCACAAGAGGGAGCTTGCGTGCGTCAATTTTGTCTGGGCGTTATTTCTACTACGTGAAATTAATGGGTTAAATGAGCCGATCTGGCGGTTCTCAACCTGTGCTGACTGGGCTGGGCTGGCAAAATCCCGACAGTCTGGTTAAAGCCCTGTCGATTTTATCGATTATCTGTATGGTATGTGCGCTACAAGTGCCTGACCCGTTGGTTCTAGTTCCAGGCGGTGGGTGAACAAGGGCCGTTATTTTGTGTAGCGGTGACGAAGTTGCTTGGAATCATGTGTGTACGGAGTAGTGACACGAAGAAGAAAGGGGGTATGGCGTAATAATATGGGTGAGAGAAGATGGGTGAGAGAAGATGAGTGGCAAGGAGAAGATCAACCTCTACTTTTGCATGCTTGTACCATGGAAGGTGCGTCATGGCTCGGCATTTGGTGTCTGGTACCGAGGGCAGGCACGGATGCTGACAGTGGAAGGCGTCCGCCTGTACTTTCCCTGTAGTGTTTGATAGCCTCTGCAGCGAGGCTACGCTAGCAAGACTTGTACTTATTATAGAGCAAGGCGCTGGCAAAATTGACTTGTACTCAATACAGCAGGGCTGCACTAGCTGCCAACAGTGGCTATAATCTTTCATTAGCAAGGCTATACTAGGGGCTGTAATTTCCACAGCATACTATATGTCTAAAATTTCCCATACTACTCCTCTACAGCTCTTGCGTTTCGTCGTCTGCCAGTCGCCAAATCCACTCGGCCATCCTCGCCACCTGCGCCATTTCCCGCACGTCGTGCACCCGGACCACATCGGCCCCAGCCTCCACGGCCGCCACCACCGTCGCCGCCGTGCCCCAGATTCTCTGGCTGGGCGTCTCGACGCGCGTCGCCCGTCCGATAAAGCTCTTGCGACTCGCGCCCACCAGCCACGGCAAGCCGGCCAGCTCCTTCCACTCGCGCAGCTCCTTGAGGCCCGCAAGCAGCTGCATGTTCTGCCGGGCCGTCTTGGCAAAGCCCAGGCCTGGATCGAGAATCATGCGCCACCGCCGGATGCCCGCGTCTTCGGCGGCACGCACGCGCGCGGCAAGTTCGCGCGCTACGCCATCCACCACGCCGTCGTGATACACGCAGTTCTCGGCGCGCTGCATGGTCGCCGGCGTGCCGCGCATGTGCATCAAACACACGGAACACCCCAGCCGGGCTACGGTGGGGAACATCTCGGGGTCCATCAGCCCGGCCGAAACGTCATTGACGATGGTGGCACCGGCGTTGACGGCGGCGGCGGCCACAGCGGCGCGGTACGTGTCGATGCTGATGGCCACGTCCTTGCCGCTGGGCAGGGCGCGGATCGCGGCGATTGCGGGCACTACACGGGCGATTTCCTCGGCGGCGGAAATCTGCGGGGCGCCGGGCGCAGTGGATTGGCCGCCAATGTCAAGGATGGTGGCGCCGGCGGCGATGGCGGCAGAGACGGTGGCGGAGAGGTTGGCGGGGGTGTTTTTGCCGCCGTCGGAAAAGGAGTCGGGGGTCACGTTGATAATGGCCATAATGTGCGTTTTGCGGGTGGGTTTGAATGAGGATATCGGGGGGAGGGTGCCGCCAATGGGTGTAAGTGGAGAAAGGTCGCTGCTGATTGGGAGATCGTTTAAGTAGTCCTGTGTCAGCTTCCACGGACGATTGGCGTAGAGAGGCTTGTATGGGATGAGTCTTTAGGGGGATTAGCATATGGTGGTCCGTACAAAACGTGTCAAACCTACTCAGCGAGAGGCCGTAGCACAAACTCTCTTTCCGGGATCCCAATATGAGGAATCTTGAGCCGTTCATTGTCCACCTTGCGGTCTTCATAAAGCAGGATATCCAGGTCGATGTTCCGTGGCCCTTTATCTATGACCTTGTGTCGACCCATTGTATTTTCAATATCTTGCAAAGCATCCAGCAGCTCCATTGGTTCTAGATCTGTCTCAACCTGCCCACACCTCGTCAGCCAGTGCTCTCTACTCAGTCTTCCGGTTACACAGCCCTTTTTTTTTTCTTACCTCACAAGCTCCGTTTACAAAGCGGTCCTGGTCGAGAACGTACATCGGCTCCGTCTCCCACAGACTGCTCGTCCGCAGCACATGAATGCCACGCTTGTTCATTTCACGGCATGCACGCTCAATCTCGGCAAAGCGGTCACCGAGATTGCTTCCAAGAGCAATGTACGCAATCTTCTTGCGGCCATCCTTGGCGGGTTCTTTCGGGCCGCAGCCACCGCAGCATGCATAGCCGCGTAAGTGTCCCGGGGGACGGTATATTGAAGGCGAGGTTTGTAGGATGGGAGATGTGAAGCCTCTAAGTGCGTGATTAAGTCTGAATGTGGCGCTTGCTCGGCTCTTGGTTGAAAGACTTCGGCGCTGAAGCCGGGCAGCCTGAACGGCCAAATTGGAGCATCGTCGGGTGGTCATTGTGAGGGTTCTCACAAACTTTGCGTAAGCTGAGCAATAAGACTGATCGCTAGTAATTACATATCGCGACATTTCTTTTGTGGGCATCTAACAATTGCTCCACAGTTCTCTAGGGTCCATAAGGGTCTATGTAAGAGGGTTGCAGAGTGTTGGTAAACCCTAATTGTCTTCTCCACCCGTGGAATTGGTGGTGGAATTGGAGAAGCAAAGCCGCTTGTGTCACGCGGCTACTAAATCCTAAGCATCCTCGGCCGCTCTTAGTCCCAAATGCTGGTTGTGCCAGGTTGATGAAAGATGAAGCCGAGGCGGCGAAGGCGCATAACATTTCCTCACAACAACCGTCATTATCACGACCAACCCCCCCAGAAATCCCGCTGGACTCTGTTGAGACGTCTTATCTGTCTTGACGAGAATAGCGAGAAAATTTTGGACATCGCAGCTGCACGCATGCCCATCGTTCTCTGCCTTTGTAGTTTGTCGGGTAGCATCACGTGATAGCCGGGGAAGCAAGGCCCTGGCTATTGCGTAGCTTAACTGCATGTGGTCCACAATTAACCAGGTCATAAAGATCCGTGATTGGTCAGATGGCGCAACGCGCAGCCTCGGTTCGGCTCAGGAACTGCATTCGCAGGCCCGTTTATTGTTTACTTTTTCGCTTTTGGCTGCTATAAGGCCCCCAAAACCAGGCGGCAAGCAACTAAAAACAACCAACTGTTTCCGGGGTTTGCAGCACAGACGAGAGCAGAATTCAATGGGCTCCAACAGTTTAAACTGCAACCCTCATTAACAAGAATACAAAAAGCAAGAGAATAAAAGATAGAAGAAGCGACATATATCTTGGCCTATAACCGCCCTTGTCAATTTTTTTTCCTTCTTGTTTTTTTTTTTTCTTTTTCTTCATCATATTGTTTTTTTTTCCCTTTCTTGCGATATATACTCTTTTTTTTTCCACAATGGCGTCCCCACGTAAGTCCTTCCCTAACCAAATACTAGCAACTCAACTTGGTTATCACGCATTTCTGCCAACGCACAGCTAACCCTATTGTCCCTCTGCTAGAACTCATCCGCACCCCTCTGACCGATGTCTTCAAGATCAACCACCCCGTGCTGCTCGCCGGCATGAACGTGGCCGCTGGCCCGAAGCTGGCCGCTGCCGTCACCAATGCCGGCGGTCTGGGCGTTATCGGCGGCATGGGCTACACGCCCAAGATGCTCAAGGAGCAGATTGCCGAGCTAAAGTCGTTCCTGGACGACAAGAACGCGCCGTTTGGCGTTGATCTGCTGCTGCCGCAGGTTGGTGGCAATGCGCGCAAGACCAAGTAAGTTGGCTTCCCGCTTTAATTGTCGCTTTAATTGCAGCGCTGAACTTTATACTGACTCCCCCCCCCCTCTTCTCAGCTACGACTACACCAAGGGCAAGCTCGACCAGCTCGTCGACGTCATCATCGAATCCGGCTGCAAGCTCTTTGTTTCCGCCGTCGGCGTCCCGCCCAAACACGTCGTTGACCGCCTGCACGGCGCCGGCATCGTCTACATGAACATGATTGGCCACCCTAAGCACGCCAAGAAGTGCCTGGAACTGGGCGTCGACATCATTTGCGCCCAGGGCGGCGAAGGCGGTGGCCACACCGGCGCCGTGCCGACCACGGTGCTGATCCCCTCCGTCGTCGAAGCCTGCCGCGGCTACACATCGCCCATTACTGGCGGGCCCGTGCAGGTGCTTGCCGCCGGCGGCATCTACAGCGGCTCGCTGCTGGCTGCCTCGCTAATGATGGGCGCGACGGGCGTGTGGGTCGGCACACGCTTCATTCTGACGGATGAGGCGGGTGCGCCGCAGGAGCACAAGGATGCGGTGCGCACGGCCGGCTACGACGACACTATCCGCACGCTCATCTTCACGGGCCGCCCGCTGCGCGTGCGCAAGAACCCCTACATTGTCAACTGGGAGACCAACCGCACCAAGGAGCTCAAGGAGCTCACGTCGCAGGGCAAGCTGCCGTATGTGGTGGACGTGGAGAAGCTGGAAAAGGAGAACCCCGACGACGATAGCCTGGACCAGTACCGCCCGTGGCTGATGGGCAAGTGTGCGGCTGCCGTCAACAAGCAGGTGAGCGCCAAGGCCGTGGTGGACGAGCTGGTGCAGGATGCGGCCAAGTGCATTGAGGCCAGCTCCAAGATGGTGGCCAAGCTGTAAGCTGGCTAGCTGTCTGTGTGTCTGTGTGTCTGCGTGTCTGCGTGTCTGTTGTTTGAATGTCTACGATGCTTATGAACCCCCCCCCCCTCCTCTCAGACTCGGAGGCTCGAATTGTTTCTTTTGTTGCTTTCCACACTCTGTTGTTTCTATTCTAGCCGGCATGGCTTTAGTGTTGTACACTCCGGTGTATCCTAGTTACACCTTTTTTAAACTATTCATGGAAATAGCCCCCATGATACAGAAGCATTCTCTTTATACCTGGTGAACCCCTGTAATTGAAAAATATGTGTGAATAACATAAAATAAGAGCATCTTTTTCTTCTGCGCTTACAAACCCAGCAAAAAGAAACAAAGAATACTAGACTAAAGAGAGGAATCAAACAAAATATAAAAAAGAAAAAAAAAAGACAATGGCGAAGATGGATATGCCCCGAGAGATAAACAACAAAACACACAACAGAAACAATACAGTGGACGATAGGAAACTCGTATCGCATGACGTCAGGCCGAACCAGCACACAGACAACGCCACCAGTCTAGACGGCCAACAGAAACATGGCTGACTTCACATCAGCCGTCTAGTTGCCCAGGTACTGCCGGATCGCGCCCTGCAGCTTCACCGCGCCATCGCCCAGCGCACTCGTCAGCGACTCCAAATCATCGCCGGCCGTGATGCCAAACTGGCGGATAAAGTCCTTGGCCGCCGTCTCCAAGTCGCCGTAGCCCTCGCCCATGTCCTCCTCCTCTTCGGCCCGGCCAAAGTAGGCGTTGGACGAAATCGACGTCGCGCCCTCAAAGCCCTGCAGACGCGACTTGGCCTCGTTTTGCGCCGAGGGGTCGAACGCGCCCTTGCCAAAGAACTCGTCAGACGAAATGCCCTTTTGCATGCCAAACTTCTTGCGCGCAAAGTCGTCGCTGTCGTCGACCGGCGCCGCCTTGATCGGGCCCACCGAGCCGAAGCCGCCCGCGCTCTTCTTGGCCGCACTGCTCGAGCCAGCCTTGCTGCCGACCTGGCCAAAGCCTAATCTGGCAATGCCCATGCCCAGGCGCTCCGTGTCCGAAGCAGTCTTCTCGCGCGAGCTCGTAGCACCAAAGCCGCCATGGCTAGGGCTGACCGGGGCGGGGGCCAGAACGTTGGAAGCTCCAGCCTTGGCCGACTTCTTGGCCGTTTCGGCAGCAGCCTCCTCGGCCTCGGGGTCGTAGCCGAGCTTGGCAATGCGGTCGGCCTCCTCCTTGGCCTTCTTCTCAGCCTCGTCAAAGTCAATGGTGTCGGCAACAACCTTCTTGGCACCCAGCTTGGTCGTCACCTTCTTGGCGCCGAGCACGTTCTTGCGGGCAGCAGGGCCAGTCTTGCGCAGGGCGGCAGATGTCGTGATGCGGGCAGCGGGCTTGGCGGCTTCACCGTCAGGCTTAGCCAGGGGTGACGAGGTTCTAGCAAGGGGCGAGGCGGTGCGGCTGATGACGGGAGGGGTGTTGGTGCGCGAGATGGGAGGGGTGGGCTTCTTAATGGTCGGCTTGTCCCACGAGGAGAAGAAATCGTCGTCGGCGTCGGTACCGGGGGTTTCGGCGTCGGCTTCGGCGTCAAGAATGACTTCATTGGGGAACCTAATGGCAAATGTCAGCTGATGAAAAAGCAAATACAAACACACTTGTTGCTGCAACTTACTCCTTGGCATCGCGTGCCGCGCGGCGCTTCAGCTCATCCTTGTACTTGGAAGCGGTGGCAGAGTGGTACTTGGTCTTAGGGTCCTTGCTGTTGAGGGCAGCCGAGCCGCCGTTCTGCTGGAAGAACTTAGTGGCAGACTCGTTGCCGCCAACCTTCATCATGCGCAATTGATCCCATTGCCACTCTGAAAGGGCGCATTGTTAATACATTTACATCTTCATCTTCGTAGCGGAGGAAACACGTACGGTCGAGGTTCGTCGAGCGCACAAACGAAATGTGCACACCCAGGTTGCGGTGGTTGGCGGAGCAGTCGAGGCAGAGGTAGATGCCAAACGGCACCGAAGTCCAGGTCGGGTTCTTCTGGCTACAGTCGAAGCAAATCTATATTCCGTCACAGCCGTCAGTATCGCGACCCAGCCAAGAGATTTGCAAGAAACCAGGCTAGGCTCAGCCAGCAGCAGCAATCGAGGCTAGCCTGACTCGCTCGCTACCATGGGTTTAATCCATCCATCCATCTCGAATCAATTAGGCTCAATTCGTACCTTATTCGCAGGCTTCGTCTTCAACTTCTCAAACATCTTCAGCGACTGCTGCTTCGAAGCTAGGCCGCTCATCTTGGCTGTATTTATCGGTGTCGGTCGAGTTGATTGGTGGTTTTGTTTGTGGTAGTAGTAATAGGATAAGACCCAATAGAGGGTTCTGTAGATGACTATGTTTACAGGGGATTCAGCGCTGCGCAATGAACGGCAGAATAGAGGCGAGCAAGACGGCGGTAATAGATGGATAAACGAGAGAAAAGACGCGAACAGAGGAATATGGAGTAGAAAAAAAAATGAATAAAATAAATCAAGCTGCAGAAATGCAAATTGGGTGGCGATTAATGGAGAACAAGACCAAAAAATGCCAGTCAAATTAGGTGCTGCTGCGTCGGGTCTTCAGGAGGCTTTATTTAGCACAGAGTAAAGTTGAAGGTTAAGGTGGCATGAAACCACGCGCTAATCTAAATCGGGTCCACAAGGCACAGCTATTCTGCCGGGCGGTGAGAAGACCATCCAGAAGCTTTCTTTGACAAAGCAGTTTATAGTAGTGGTACTTTGCTTTTTGCCGGCGTCGGGCAACTTTGTAGCACGGCAGGTACAGCGCATAAGCGGTGTGACGCCGATTTAAGAAGGAAAAAAAAAAAAAACCTTCACGCACTTCTATTTCCTTTAGCTTTAAATTCTACACTATTCGCGCAAGGCCCAATTCACTACCATTAAACAGACGACAGGATGAGCTGTGCTGCAATTGGTCTTCGGCCGGTATCCGATCGGGTACTGGCTGCTTCCTTGCGCCCCGCTCTCGCCAGTGCTCGCTTCTATGCAACACACCACTCGGTTCCCTCCGGCTCGCAAAGCCCGGCATCGTCATCGGCTCCGGCTGCGTCTGCGTCTGCTGCCGCGCAACCGCGTCGCCGCAGAGTGACGACTTTTAACGACGACGGCGTAGTTCCCTGGTCGCAACTTTCGGTCCGCGAGAAGACATCACGCGCGACGCAGCAGACGTTCAATTTCGGGCTCGTGGCAGCAGGCGTAGTTCTAACTGTAAGTTTAGGTTACTTGTGCCATTACTTATGCCGGGAGTGCATAAACCTGTGCTGATTTATGAATAGGGTGTCCTCGTATACACACTTTTTGACGAAGTGTTTGCCCCAGAAAGCCGAGTGGCTCAGTTTTCGCGTGCTGTCTCGTTTGTCAAGAAAGACACCAGATGTACACACATTCTAGGCGATGCAAGTGGTATCTGGGCCCACGGCGAAGAAACAACAAACAAGTGGCAACGATCTCGGCCAGTTGCGTAAGTAAAGGCCTCCATTGATGTAGTATCGAAATACTAACTGCTAGTAGCTCGACCGTTGAAAAGGATCGTCATGGTGTCGAGCATCTGGTGATGCAGTTCTACGTAAGTGCCCCCTCCACCGGTTGAAGCTCAATCCTAACGCCGTGTAGGTCGAAGGCGACAAAGCCATGGGCACCGTTTACCTTCACATGACTCGCCAGCCCGACTCAGACGACTTTGAGTACAAGTACTTGTATCTTGATGTCAAGGGCCATGATCGGATCTACATCAAGAGAGACGAGACAAAGTCGCGCCCCAAGAAGCCTTTCAAGTTCCTGGGCATCAGCTGGGGTTAAGCACTTCGACCAGCACATTAAACACCTGCCGTACGGCCCTGTATTTTTAGACACTTCATAAAACAAAGCCATTATACCCATGCTTGACTGTCTACATCTGTAGATCCGGAGTGCATTGTGTGATATCCGGGGATCTGCTTCATTACGGTCTCTGGAGGCCTGCTGTAATGACAATGAGTGCGGCCGGCGTGTGACACAAGAATTGTCGCCGTTTTTTTTGGCAACCGGACTTTTGAAGGGTATTTAGTTGTACTTAGCATTATCATAATTAAGAAATCCTCTAAGGCACTGTGGCCGAGTGGTTAAGGCGCTGCCCTGCTATTCACTACTGTGTGTAACAGCTTAGGCAGTTCGTTCGCGAGCGCGTGTTCGAATCACGTCGGTGTCGGATTTCCCTTTTTTATCACTTTGATCTTGACAATCATTCATGCTGCTTGCTGTCTGTACCTTTTCTTTTCTCCTTTTTGCTCACTTCTAGCTAAGATCCTCATCGCCAAACGTCTTTACTGATATCATCCTACCCTTGCCCGCTCGCTGTCTTACAATATGCATGTTCAGCCGATTCAACGGCTCAACTACGGCATCTTGTCCTACAATTTTACTCGCCAGCCGAGTCTCTCGAGACAACAAAACCGTTTCTACCAGGCCCCAGTCATTCGCCCAATCAACCCCTGAGAGCCAATACCGCTGCTCGCCGGTTTCGCTAACTGTCTCACGGCCCATGGTTAGTGCGGCAAGCCACGCGTCGCAGCCGACAAGATCGAGGTATCTCAGACGGTACCAATACTTGCTAATGGTGCGGAGGGTGGTAACGGCGTCGGAAATGCCCGTTTGGGTTAGAACAGGCGCGGGCGAGGGCCAGTGGGCGAGACTCAGGTGCGTGATGGTGGGGATCTTTTTGGAAAAGATGAGCAGGTCTTTCCAGAGGGCGGTCTGGTCAGATGCAGCCATGTCTGTGGAAGGCGGGAGCGCAAGAGAGAGGTGGGTTAAGTCAGGCAGAAGCATGGCATCCAGGTCCTTCTGCGAAGCCTCTATGGCGGCTTCTTCCTCCCACGAATCATAGACGCGGTGCGTCTTGCGCTGGTCCTTTGGAACCACCAACAAATTGCCCAGTGCGCCCAGCCGCCGGCACAGCGACGCCGGCACGCACAGATGCGTGAAGCCAGTGTTGACAGCATTGTCCAACTCGCCATGCTCATCCAATGGCGGCACCAATATCGCCCGCAAATCCTCTATCGTGACGCCACCACGCACCTCTTCCAGCGCCCTGATCAGCGCCTGCCTAGTGTGCGCAGGCAACTGGACAATGCGCAGCTCCGCCGCCCACGGGAGATACTCGTCCCAGGCACGCGCAATCGTCGCGAGCGTCTGCGCAATCAGACTCAGCGGGTGCGCAACAAACATGTTGGGCAGCAACGGAGTCGAGCCCGGCCCGAGGCCCGCAGCATCACGGCGCGCCGTCGAGATACGCCGCGCTGCGGCACCTGCAACCCAGCTACTCGGTGGTGGCGGGCCGGGCGGCAGTCGCCGGCCAGTTGCATCGAGCAGACGACGACGCCGGGGTGGCGGCGCGGGTAGGTCGGGGATCTCGAGGATCTGGCGGAGCTCCGGGGGCAGGTTGGGCAGTTGCTGGGGATTGAGCGGGCGGTTTGTAGCCGTAGTAGCAGAAGCGGCACTGAGACGCATGGAAGCTAGGCGGGCGTTTACGCTAGACGGGTCACTGGAAGATGAAGCAGCATCTTCCAGAGGGGGGGGGTTAGGGTTAGTGGGGTGCAGGCTGTTGAAAGCTCCGGAAGCTAGAAAAACTCACTACGGGAACGGACGCGGTCTGATTCGGCGAGAGAGGCATGCGCCGAGCTCTGCGGCTTGGAGTAATTATGCCATGTCGGGAGTCTCTTCTTTGGCATTTCACGAATTTGAAAACACAGCTGTAATAGTGGTTGTATTAATAAAAGAGCATTTTACTGTTTACGGTGTATGCTTGCAGCGCCTGACAAGTATGACAAGGCTTTAGTCATAGCTCTGGCGTAGGGTTAGTCAGATATAGGGTTAGGAAAATGTGCAGATTAGGGTTAAATATGCTTCCCCGGATTTTTTGATCCTTTTTTCCCAATGAGCCTTTGCCTTCCCTTTCCTCTATTTGCACGTTGCAGTTGTAGACGGGGTCTCCGATTTTGTCTTTCGATAAGCAGGATAGCAGCACAAAGGTGTAGCTTACAGAAAACAAGAGCACAGAAGTTGAGGCATGTACGTCGGCTTGATTCTCGGTTCCTTTAATTATGTGTGTATATCCGTTTTTTTTTGTTGTTGCAAGTTTGGAACAAAAACCAAAAGAGGAAAAGTAAACTCACAAAGAATGAGAAAACAAAAAAAAGAGAGGCTCTGCTTGCTAAACAAGCTGGATAATGGGCGGAAACCTGAATGAAAAAAAAAAAAAAAAAAAAGTAC